>JACEFZ010022111.1:0-232500 GCA_014155875.1 Cepaea nemoralis | reverse complement strand
TGTTTTATTTAAATTTATCTATATATTTAAGTAAAATAAATGCTGCAAAGTTATGTATCACATGAAGTGAATAAATGAATAATACTTTGGCTGAAATACTTAAAACACATAGTCACAGGTGTATATGATATATAGCTCTGCAGCGTGCACCTCATGAGATGCAGCAAAATATTCCAGGCAATAAATCATGCTAACATATTGTTTGTGGCTTCTGTGTTTAAATTCACTAAGATGATACATTGTTAAGAATAAATGCATTGATATACATCACTCTCACTGATCATTCATTAAGCTGTAGCTGAAGCTCATAAAATAAAATGTATAATTTTTCAAACAATTAACTATTTATAAAAATGCTGATAACTCTGGTCTCATCATCATGATGTGCCATGCCGATAAGAGTGGGCGGTCATGTTTTGCCATCTCATATGATCACCAGAGTCGTGGATCAGCTCTGTGTTCCTGCACTGAACATGCCATGTGGCATGCCATCCAGATAGTTTCTTCTCTGCCTTTCCCTTGTTCTTTTCCCCTAAATCTTGTCAGTTGTCACCAAGTTCTTTAGTTTATTTCTTCTCATAGAGTGCTAGAAAAGTGTTGACTATCAATGTCTAATTTCTCTAATCAGTTTATGTTTTTCATTTTTCAGTAGAACTTGCTCATTGGTTTTTCTGTCTGTCATTAGTATTCTTTGCATTTTCCTTAGAAAGCACATTTCCACTACCATTAGATGTTTTTCAGCTTGTCTGCTCACTGTCCACACTTCACATCCATACAGAAGTAGAGGTTCACTTTTTTTTTCTCGTTGCAATTAGCATCTTTCTATTGGCTAGTATGTTTCCCATCTTGCAAAAGGCTACCTTTCCCTTAGCGATTCTTGTTCTGATATCTTCAAGGCATCTCCCATAAGATGTTATGACTTTTCTGAGATAGTTGTACCAATTCACTTGTTCAAGTATATTCCCATTTACCCATATATTACATTGTGGGATTTCTTTCTACTTAGTGACGACCAATCTCTGTCTTCTTACAATTTAATTCTAACCGTAGTTGTTCATTGTACAATAACAGCATCTACTAAATGTTGCAGATCCTGTTCATTGTCTGCAATAAATACTGTATCATCCGCATGTCAGTTGTTATAGATAAGTTCCCCAATGGTGATTCCTCTCATATCTTCAAAATTTCTAAAAATATGTTCACTGTAAAGGGAAAAACGATTTGGAAACATTATACATCCCTGTTGCACACCTCTTTTAATAGGATGATATCAACCTACTTCATTATTAATCTGTATGGTAGCTTGTTGTTTCCAATATATATTTTATACAAGTCTAAGGTCTTTCCCATCAATTTGTAGATCTGCAAGCATCTTCATCATGTTGACATGTCTTACTTTATCTAAAGCATTTGTGTAGTCAATAAAGCAAAGATGTTGGTCTTTGATGATTCTTAGCATAATCTTCATGATGTGGCTCATTATGTTAATTATTCAAGGTTGATCACAACCAATGCTCCTGATTTCTTCAGGATTCATCATCATCATGTGCCACAGCAATAAGCATGGGTGGTCATGTTTCGCCATCTCACACGATCACCAGAGTCATGGATCAACTCTGTGTTTTTGTCTTGACCATGTCACGTGGGCAAGCCATCCACATATTTACTTCTCTATCTTCCCCTTGTTCTTTTCCCCTTAATCTTGCCAGTTGTCACAATGTTCTCCAATTGCAATAAATATAGATTTACATAATTTAGGTGGTATATTTCCAGAATGATATAGTGTGTTCAGCAGTCTGATCTCACACGATCACCAGAGTCGTGGATCAACTCTGTGTTTTTGTCTTGACCATGCCATGTGGGCAAGCCATCCACATATTTACTTCTCTACCTTCCCCTTGTTCTTTTCCCCTTAATCTTGCCAGTTGTCACCAAGTTCTCCAATTGCAATAAATATAGATTTACATAATTTAGGAGGTATATTTCCAGTATGATATAGTGTGTTCAGCAGTCTGGTGACCTGGTCTATTCCATATTCTTCTAAGGCATTATCACTTTTGAGAGTCTTGCCGGTCTTCATATGGTTAAGAGCATTTTGAACTTCCATCTTCAAAATGGATGGTCCTTCATTATTATTCAGAGCATCATACTGTTCCTCTCTTGTAATGTTATAAAGGTTTGTCACATAATCTGACCATACATTCAGTCTGATCTTTTTCTATAATGATTTTGCCATCTTTGATTTTAAGGCAACCGGCTGATGTATGTGTTCTTTTCTTAGTGATGTAATGTATTCATTTTTGCATTAATTTGATACTCCGGGTGTTGTGTTAGTTTTCAATTTTCCTGCAATTTTACTAAAGCAATGTTTCGTTTGCCTCTCGGCACAATTTCCTAATTTTCCAATGAATCTCTTTATATTTATCATGGTTATTTTTGATACTTCTTCTCATTACAATTAGTTTTAAGATGTCTTTCATCATCCATTTCTTACATAAAATCATCTTAAATTTTAGGATAGTTGTTTTAACAGCCTTCAATATTTCCCGTTGGTCACTGGCAACTTGAAACACAATTTCCAGATTGGACAATGCTTTAAATACATTCTTTACCTCTACATTGATTTTATCTTTTATGTCCTCACTCTTTAGTGCACATACATCAAATTTTGTGTTTCTTGGTGTATTTTTGACTTTAATTTTATATGTATATTGCTTATAACTAATCTATGGTCACTGTAGTAGTCTGCATCTGGTATAGTTTTTGCAACTTCTAAGGCATTTTGAAATCTTCTGTTGATGAGGATGTGATCTTTGGTCTAGTTAATTACAAAAGGTCTGGGTTTGTGCTGGTATATGTATGTAGAAACAATTCTGGCCTATTCAATCACAATGAAATTAACCTGAACTGGCACTTTGCTGTCTTGACAGACGATAATTTGTTACGTTGTGCTTCAAAAAAGGCATAATAACTGCAACCCACGGCAGTAGCGAATGTGACTAATCAGACTAATTCACGCTGAAAATATTCATCCTCAATGGCTACATGTGAACACATGGTCATTTCTACCATCACGCACCATCTGACTTCTCACACGTTCAGTGTGTGACCTATTTGCAATCATTTTCTCCTTTGTGTTTATTCCATCTTTGATCTTTACCCTCCATGCAACATCATCAGCGGCGACTTGCTCCCAAGGAGCAATATAAATTTCTGTATCAATCATGTCCTGCTTACACTTTGTATCATAGTAGAGGCCGACCCTGAAATCTTTTACTCATCTGTAATTCAACAAAAATGATGTTCTTTTGTGTTGTGTTGTTTGTCCATCAAGAATATTGATGACCATTCACTTCATCCAGTGGGGTTGAAAGTATGGAGCCGTGGGTTCTAAGATGTCTGAAAAGGCCTATTTTGGCTTGATAAATGTTCCTCGACAATTTGAGCAAAGAATGCTGGATGTTCCAGGAGGAGGATCTCCTGCAGTGGTTTTTCTGTCCAGCCTTTTCTTCACAACTCTTGCAGTCCTGGTTGCTTCACAAGTGACTGCACCCTTGCGTAATGATGTATGCCACAAATGTTGGTCTTTGCCAGCAGTCTCCCAAGTGTCGTGATAAATTCCAAAAGCTTTTAGCGAAATCTTCAGAGTGTCTTTAAAGCAATTCCTCTGACCGCCTTGCGAGTGTTTACCACAATGCAGCTCACAGTGAAAAGTTTGTTTAGGGAGCCTGTGATCTGGCATGCGAGTCAATTGACCAGCCTAGTGAATCTGATTCTTCATCAGTAGAGTGTGGATAATGGGCATGGACACTTTTTCTAGGACTTCAGTGTCTGGGATCTTGTCTTGTCTTTTAATTTTCAATAGCTTCCTAAGGCAGACTGCATGGAAGTGGTTTAATTTCCTAGCGTGTCGCAGGTAAACAGTCTAGGTTTCACAAGCATACAGCAGTAATAATCTTCCACAGTCCTTCTCTGCTGACTGTATCAAAAGCCTTGGTAAGATCAATGAAAGTGGAGAACATTTCGGAGTTCTGTTCCTGACATTTCTCTTGCAACTGCCTTGCAGCGAAAGTCATGTCAACAGTTCCTCATTGTTTTCTGAAGCCACATTGACTCTCAGGAAGAAGACCTTGGTCAAGATGGGCTGTGAGGCGATTGAGAAGAATTCTGGCGAGTATCTTCCCTGAAATTGAGAGCAAGGAGATGCATCAGTGGTTGTCACAGGATTGGTGGTTTCCTTTACGTTTGTAAAGGTGGACTATTGACGTATCCTTGAAATCTTGTGGCATGGTCTCGTTGACCCATATGTTTATAAAGACTTAGTGAAGCTGCTCAATTAGAACCGGTCCACTTGCCTTGTATATCTCTGCCGTGCTGGAGTCAGGACCAGGCGACTTACCACTGGCAAATTGCTGGATAGCTTTATTTACTTCCACTATGGTTGGCAGGTCAGCAAGAGTATCATTAGTGGGGACTTGAGGAAGACAGTCGATGGTTTCATCATCAATGCTCTGCCCAGAGGTGAAGGATTTCTTTCTTATCTGTGACCAATGTTCCCCCATCTGCACTTAGGAGGGGAACTATACCTGGTGATGTGGGACCATAGACTGCTTTCAGTGAGTCGTAGAAGTTTCTCATATCATGTCTGTCAGCAAAGCCTTGAATCTCATCAGCTTTGTTGCTCAGCCAGGAGTCCCACATGTGCCGAAGTTTCTGCTGCATTACTCTCCAGATGTTATTGAAGGCATCTTTTGTTTTAATGTTGACTTCAGGTCATTCAAGTATGTCTTGTGGAGAAGGTGTTTCTCAGCCAGCAATTGGCTGATGTCTTCAGAATTTTCATCAAACCAGTCTTTATGTTTCAGAGAGGCTGGACCCAGGATTTCCATAGTAGTGTTGTAAATTTTGTCCTTTAGGGCTCTCCACTCTGTTTCTGCATCTTGTTTAGCTGCGGCACTGGGCTTGACGCGGTCTTCCAGCATATTTTCAAGTGACAGCTGCATTATTTTACTGTTTAGGATGTGACATTTAGTTGTTTTTTTTTTTTTTTGCATTTTTACCCCTTGAGGACGCCATAGTGATTTGATGTGCATGTTTATTTTTGAGACAATCAGATGATGTTCTGTCCAACATTCGGCACCACACATGGATTTTATCACTCAAACGTCTTGTCTGTCACTCCTCCTGATGATAGCATAGTCAATGAGGTGCCAGTGTTTCGAGCGAGGGTGCATCCACGATGTCCTATTTCTCTTGGGAAGATAGAACATTGTGTTGGTAATCAGGAGATCGTGTTCGGCACAGGTCTGAAGGAGGAGGAGTCAATTGATGTTACAATTTCCCACTCCATGCTTTCCAATGATGCCACTCCAAGAGGCAGTGTTTATGCCTACTCTGGCATTGAAGTCCCCAAGGAGTATAAGTTTGTCTCCTTTGGGAACAGATGTTAGTACGTTGTGCAAGGTCCTCACAGAACTTGTTTTTGGAAGTCCTCTTCATTGATCATGGTTGGTGCATAGACACTTACGATGGTTGCATGCTTCCTTCCATTCAGCAGGGGCAATGTAATGGTTATGAGCCTGTCATTTATAGCCTTTGGAAATCCAGCTAATTTGCTGACCAGGGCCGTCTTAATGGCAAATCCCACACCGGATTGACGTCTTTCCTCGCTTTTCCTTCCACTCCAGAAAAATGTGTAGCCGGCACCTGTTTCACTGATTTGGCCTTCTTCTGCAAGTCGTGTCTCGCTCAAGGCTGCAATGTCGATGTTATACTTGCCCAACTCTCTCCAAATCAGTGCTTTTCGTCTCTCTGGGCCTGACGCATCCTCTCTATCAAGTAAGGTGCGTACATTCCAAGCTCCGATGGTTAAGGGAATATGGTTTGCTATATTGCTTTAACTAGTTTTACTTTAGTTGTATGTCAACCGCAGTATAGGGTACCCACCAACCGCGGCTAGCTGATTAGGTAATGATGGAGCAGACAATGTTTAGGGCACCCTTTCTAGCCCCTTCATCATGCTATGGAGGTGAGCAGTGCTTTCATATTGAGGGCTGCTCAGTCGCTCAGGGGGCTGCAGAATCCCACTGCTGCTACGGTCAGTAGAAGATGACCATATGGCCTGAGCCGCTTGTGTGCAGGTCTAGGATACGACTGCCAGTGTACCCATGCCTGCCGCTTCGCTGCTCACCCATCGCCACAGGGCTTGAAGGTGATAGATGAAGTTGGATGAAGAATGACTTGCGCGATGAATTGGATTAAAGTGTGGACAAGTTGCGCAATTCGTCGACCACACTCTCTCGCCTGAGTCCATCTTAATCCAATGGCAACAACAAGTTAAGATGGCTGGAGACGAATACAGGTGCAATGGATGACCAGGGCATTCTACATGCCTTGCCGCGCTCATCAGGTTCCACAACGCTCTGCAGGTAAACGCTCTCTTGTCCGTTGAATTATCAATGATTTCTTCCGCGCAGTCTGCCGAATCCTGTCTTCACATGCTGGGTAGACATACCCTAGTTCACCGATTGGTTCCCTACGCCTAGTTCCACCAGCCCGTCACAGCTGTTGCCCAGAAGGTGGCCACTGTCACATGCTGACAGCTACTGGGAGCCACAGGCGTGAGCTGAATGTCAGGCTTGGACCAGTGGGGAATGGTCCCTGAAAACAGCATGACAGTCACCCTTACCAAAGGTACTGCCAATGCCTAACATCCCAGACCCCACTGTCCTTTTGTATTCTACCAACATCCATCCTCCTAAAGTGTTCTATCCATCTAAGCCTACGAAGACTGATCATGGAACAAACTGTCACACAACCCAACCTTTCCAATACTTCAGTATTTTACGATTTTGTCTTGCCACATAATACCAAGTATTCTTCACAGATACCACATATGAAAACTGTTTAAATGTTTCTCTTGGTGTGAGTAAGTTGACCAGGCTTCATTCCCATAAAGAAGAGTACTAAGGACACAGGCTTGTTAGACCAGAACTTTCGTTTTGACAGAAAATTTCATGTTCTCCCAGATTCTTTTTGTTAACCAGTTCATTGCTGTTGCTGCCGTACCAATCCTGATGTTGATTTCCTATTCTAGGGATAATTTACTGTTTACCTTTCATCCTAGATATGTAAAATGGCCTACTTTCTCCAGTTCGGCGTCATCAATAAAGATTGATGGTACCAGTGTGCACCTTATGACATAATCTGTGTCTTCTTTTAGCTAATTGTTAAACCAAAGTTATAACAAGCATTTGAGAATGCAGATAGCAGACGTTGTAATTCTTCATTACAGTCAAAATTTTTTGGGCATGTTATAAGAAGAAATGACTTGGAGAACTTGGTGACAACTGGCAAGATCGAAGGGAAGAGACCAAGGGGAAGACCGAGAAGTAAATACCTGGATGGCTTGGCCATGTGGCATTGTCTAAACAGGAACATGGAGCTGATCCACGACTCTATTGATTGAGTGAGATGGCAAAACATGATCGCCCACGCTTATCGGCATGGCACATGATGGGTGGATGGAATTCTTCATCAGAGTGGGTTATAATTGCAGCAGCATCTGCAAAAAGCAACTCTCTGATCAGTACCCTCCTAATTTTGGTCTTGGCTTTCAATCTCTGAGCATTGTAGAGGCCGCCATCTGAGCGTGAGTGAATGTATATACCATCATCCTGATCACAAAAGGCACATTTCAATAGAAGTGAAAAGTATATTCCAAAGAGGGTGGGAGCAAGTACACATCTTTGCTTAACTCCACTCTTGATTTCAAACCCTTCTGAAGTTGTGCCATCAAACTTGAATATACCCTTCACACCTGTGTCCACAATGGACAGAAGAGTTGGCAGACAGTCAATCTTCTTTAATGCCTCAAACAGGCCCTCACGACTGACCAAATCAAATGCCTGTGTGAGATTGATGAAGGCAATAAACTAAGCACTATCTACTTTTTCAGCCTGAATATAATGGCGGGTAATTCCTAAAAACTGAGGTAACATTATGAATTAATTTAAAGTTGTTCTTAGGAAATTACTGGTGCGGGCTAACAGAAATCATGTCAGGGCATCAGGAACATGCTCAAAAGTGCTCTATCAGCTCAGTAGATATTGAATTGTGCAAACCTCCATTGCATTCTTGTTAGGCACACCTAACATCTAGCACTAGTTCCAGTTTGTATTTTTGGTTTCTTTGCACATGGTCATCTCATTTAATGCTGTTTCATTGTACTGAAGTCTTGCCTTGATGACTTGCATATATGAAAATATGTCCATTTAAAATTTGCCCAGTAAAGGTGCTCTAGAAACCAGCCAACCTGCCCTCTCATTGCCACAGACTCTTGTAAACCCAGGGCAATACATGCAGAACAGTTTCTATAGATTAGTTACACTCACGAAAGGGATTTGTGCATACCATTGCCATCTGTATTTGTCCTTCTTTATAACTGACAGTGAGTCAACATAGTGACTGTGGCATAATTAGTACCCGCAAGCCATCAAAATGCAGCATTTGCTGCATCAGGTTCTTTCCTCATGCTGTCTATTGTAACCTCACAAGCTTTGCTCCATTCATCCACAGGTCAACCCTTCATGCTGGCCATAAACTCCCATGCTGAGCATTTCTTAACAGTTCTTCATTTGTTATATAATGTTGTTTGTCCATCAAGAATGATGATGACCATTCATTTCATCCAGTGGGGTTGAAGGTGTGGAGCCGTGGGCTCTGAGATGGCTTGTTACCATCTCATTTAATGTTATATAATACTTACAAATTGAAAAACATGCACAAAAATGACCCCACACCCTACTTTTGAGTAAAGAAAATGAATTATATTTAAATTACTTTACAGTAAAATAGCTTCATTTATCTTGCTACTAGTGGCATATTAATATTGTCACATATTTGTTAATATATTGTTAGCAGGTATTATCATACATATATACTGTTCAAAAAAAGAAACACAACATTATTGCAGTTTCAATTGCAAACTTATCCCAACATTTCATTGACAATGTATGTTGATTCGCCCAATGCAGTCGGTTCTGGCGATGCCGGTCCATAAGAACAGGACCTCTGTAGGGTATTCTAGCCCAAAGACCAGTGTCGTGCAGCCGGTTCCTGACCGGTTGATCTTAAATTCGATGAGCTCCTGGAATTGACTGGACTGTAGAGGACACAGATGCAAATCAATTCCTAAGGTGACACAACCGTATGAAGCTGTCTTTGGCAGCAGTTGTGATTCTGGGTCTTCCACTGCACGGCCGGTCTGCCACTGAGCCAGTTTCTTGAAATCGCCTCCAAAGGCAACTAATGGTGCTTCTAACCACATTAAATTCTCTGGCTACTATACTTTGTGACTGTCCAGCCTGTAAACGTCCAATAATGATGAGTCGTTGTTCTGTAGTGAGATGAGCCATACTTGCACGTTGAATTTTCAACAGAATTTATTATAGGAGTGTCAGGGTCTTAAACTTGGCTCGTTAACCTAACAGTGTGAGACAGTACAAATACAACGTGATTTGACGTAAGACTCAACGACACATCGTTCAATGGATTTATTCACACATTAAATACGGAACGATGTTCACAACAAGATATATACTGGATGTTTCAATATACACTTACACAATACAGCTCACAACGTCTCACTCTCAAGATGTCCAGACACTCGACTTTCAGCACAGATACCACACAACGCCTTTCTCTCTTCACACGTCTGTCCGAGTCGAAGTCCCCAAGCTGTCTGCCGCTAAGGCGCAACTCGCCTCTCACCTCAGGTGACGTCACGAGGCATGCGTGCGTTTAGCGTCGTCCTTGCTTGACCGCTGGTCGCTTGTCAGCCAGCAGTCTTGCAGGCCGGTAACCACTATTCGCCTGGCGGCGTAACGAAGTTACGGCGTCCCTTCTGGGCGCTAAGTCGCCTGGCGGGCGTAACGATGTCACTGCATCATCGTCCCCTTTCTGGACTCTGACACGCTCCCCCGGCAAATTCATGAAAGATGTCATCTTTCATGTCTCATATATATACATAATGGGTTAATATTTAAACCTTGTCAGAGTCTACCCTTTTGTTGTTATATACACATACAAATAAATACACATATGCCATAGAAATATATAAGAAATGTACATTGCATTCAATGACATGTGGTGTTCAACCTTTAACACTTGTCAGGTTTCATCCCCTCGATGGCTGACTACCTCAATTGCATTAGTGACCCAGTCAGATCAGTAGTATCCAGCTTCACGCATCTACCTCGCAGCAATTTAAAAAAAAAATAATAATATGGTTCTTGAAACAAAAACCATCTAGCCAGACTGAAATACGACTTTTATAAGCCGTATAAAACGCTCAAACTCTGCCCTTATTTGGTCAGTAGCTCTCGTGTTGGTCTGCAATGTCGGCAACCTCTGCCATGCATAGTAAATGTCTACCTGTTGTGTTGACAATCTGGCAACATCATGTCTATTTATACGCAACACATTAATGGATACATTTCAGATTATGGCCCTTTGTGTAGGGATGTAATAACACACAAATGAAAGGGAAATAATTTTAACATTCATGAAATACAATAATTTACAATACTTCTATTATTTCTTAGCGTCATTGCTTGACGTTTCTTCATATTAACGAGAAAAAGTCGGTAATATGAATACATTAATCAAGATATGATTCTAAGATTACACTACATAAATAAATAAACACACAATTCGTGTATTTCCTTTTATAGATTCTTAAACATTTTAGAATCGTCATAGATATATGAACTTTTATTTGTCGTCTGCTACTTTTACTCTAAAATCCTAACTAATCCGGAAGTACACACAAACATTAAATCAGCTGATGTAGAAGCTTGCAGAACACACTTGTTCCGGTTTGATGTAGTTACGGAAAGTGCCTTTCTCACAGTTCGTATGTTCGATGTTTCACAAAACCTTCTGGATTACGATTGAGTGTTCATGTTGGATGTTTCACTACCGAACATTATGGATTTCGGTTCACTGCAGTGGAGTAGTTGTCAATGTTCAGTTTACACATTCATACTCGTCATTAAAATAGAATGATCCACACGCAGATGTCACTGTCAACTTGGATAGTTCGCTCAAGGTAAGTACTTTCGCGAATGTGACACTGTTATTGTTCTTGGTATATACAATTAATAAAGTTCGCTTTCTACCACACACTACACAATTATACACGACAATCACTACATGAACTAGTAAAATAAGAACACTATTTATAATCGGGGTAATCCCTATCACAATATTGTAGACATTGCACAGCTTTTTGTGAATGGAAAAAATAATTCACTAATGACAGGCTGTGTCGGTCCGAGTGTACACACTGCACTCAGACATTGGTGCTTACTGGGTCGGTCGGACAACGGGACAAAAGATCGGCAATTGAATTGGATCTGCCTGGAATATGTCGAACCTCAAAGCTATAATCTTGAAGTTTCAAAGACCAGCGCGCTACCATATGATTTGAGGGTATTCCTGAATTTATAAACCGTAAAGGGCTGCTGTCAGATTCCACGATAAAGTGACGTCCTAGAAGAAATCTGGACAATTTGGTTATACCTACCACTAAAGCTAGGGCTTCCAACTGAGGAATGGACCAAGCCCGTTCTCTGGCTTTTAGTTTTCTGGATACGAAGTAAACGGGATGGAGTATGTTGTTGTACTCCTGCAACAAGACTGCTCCAATCGCCACGGAGCTAGCATCTGTACGTAATCTGAAAGGTAAACGGAGGTTGGGCAATTTCAGGATTAGATTGTTTACGCTTTTATCAGAAAAATATGCAAGCACTTTATTAAATGCAATTTTTAGGCATTCATTGTGTACAATTTTCTCTGGTTTGTCTTTGGTTAGTAAATTAGTAAACACTTCGGTCAGTTCGGAAAAATCAGGAATGAACTGCCTGTAGTAATTTATCAATCCCAAAAGACTTCTGACTTGTTTCTTAGTAGTCGGAAGTGATAGTTTTAATATTTTGGACACAATTTTATCGTCTGTCATGACAAAGCCATTGGATATTTTGTACCCCAAGAAAGTTATTTCCTGGTAGGCTATGTCTACTTTCGCAGGCTTTACAGTCAGTCCGTGCTGTCTAATACGTTCAAATGTCTGTCCTAACGTCTTAATGTGCTCTGTCATTGTCTCTGTGTGAACACAGATGTCGTCTATATAACAAATTATGTTAGGAATGTCTACAAGAAGAAGTCGTGTCATACGAACGAAGGTGGCAGGGGCATTAACAAGCCCAAATGGAAGTTTGCACCATTCGTACAGTCCCCACGGTGTGGCAAATGCTGTCAGATGTCTGCTCTGTTCGTCTACTTCTATCTGATAATATCCTTTAGTCATATCTAACGTCGAAAAGAACCTAGCGTCTGTCAGTTCTGTCAGAAGATCGTCAGTGTTTGCCATTGGCTCCAAATCAAGAACAGTAATTTTATTTAGTTTCCTATAGTCGATGCACAGTCTTATTGTATTGTCCTTTTTTCGTATTATCACCATTGGTGATGAGAAGTCTGACTGGGATCGTCTTATGATGTTGTTTTTCTCTAAGTTGATTATTTCTTGGTGCAAATGTTCTTTGTAGTGTAATGGAATGGTGTATGGTCTGCATTTTATGGGTGTGTTTGATGTGAGTGTGATGTGATGCTTTACTAATTCTGTTTGTCCTGGGTTGTTGGAAAAGATGGTGTTGTACTGCTGTATAAGCTGTTTGCAACTGTTTGTCTCTGCTTGATTTAACTTTGGATTGATTTTGATATCCTTCAAGCAGCTTGTCGTGTCTAATGTAGGTGTTGGAATCTCGTCACTAGCATCGTCATCTTCGTGATCTATTATCACTGTACACGCTGTCGTATCGTCTTGTTCGTTGTCTCTGTTGTGGTATGGTCTTAGCATATTTATGTGATATATTTTGTGTTTGTCTTTTATTAGGATTTCGTAGTCTACAGGTGAGATCTGTCTCGTCACTTTGAAAGGTCCCTGCCAAGAATCAGTCAGTAAATGTCTGTCACTAGGTAGTAGTAAGAAGAACGTCCTGTCCAGGTGTCAACGTTATTGTCCTGTTACCTTTGTCAGCATACTGTCTATAAGTAGCACCAGATAGTTTTAGTGCATTCTTTGCAATAATACATGATTTGATGATTCTTTCACGCAATGATGTAACATATACGTATGATGATATGGGTTTAAGTACTGGAGTAGAGTCAGTTAACATTTGGTGATAAATGGTCAATGGGCCGCGTGGTTTGGCACCATAGATAAGTTCAAAAGGAGAGAAACCGGTACTAGCATGTGGTACCTCGCGATAAGCAAAAAGAATAGCTGGTAGATATAAATCCCAGTTATTGGGGTGCTCTTGCGTTACTTTTGCAAGCATGTGCTTTAGATCCCCGTTAAATTTTTCTATTACTTCGCTACTGTGAGGATGGTACGGGGAATTGAAACATTGCTTCACTCCCAACATTTTGGTGAAAGCCTGAGTCGATGCGGCAATAAACTGAGTGCCCCTATCAGATTGGATAGTATCTGGAAAACCTATCCTAGAAAAAATATGGAAGAAAACTTCCATTATGTCATTGGCAGTTATGTTCTTTAGCGGAATAGCTTCTGGCCAGCGAGTACATTGATCAATAACAGTTAGAATAAATTTATTCCCTCTAGTTGTTGTATGATTGAGAGGGCCCACTATGTCAACAGATAGTTTTTCAAAAGGTCGACTGGCTAAGTCAGTGACTTGTAACTTTGCCTGTGGGTGTTTACCTTTTTTTACCAGTTTCTGGCAGGTGTCACAACTTCTGCAATATGCTTTAATGTCATTGCAAAATTTGGGCCAATGAAACTGTGTCAATAATCTAGATCTGGTCTTCACGTATGCCATGTGCCCTGCAAGAGGTATATCGTGGGCAAGATGTAAGGCTTGCTTGCGATAACTTGTTGGCAAAACAGTTTGCTCTGTGGTGTTGTCACCTTTGGTGTAATACCTGGTGAGTATATCATTCTTCACAGCAAAATGCCATTTTGCATTCTTGGTTACCTTTGGCTTTTGGCCGATCAGATTAAAGTATTTTGACAATGAAGGATCAGCTTTTTGTGCTGTTACAAATGTTTCCTTCATAGTGTTTGTAGGTAGTGTTACTGGGCTGAGTGATTGTATAGCCTCAGTTTGCTTACTTTCATCTTGCACTCTAGCAGTAGCTCTAGTTACTGCGTTCACACATTCAATGATATCAGATGATGATGGAACAATGGTATCAATGATGTTCATGAGAACTTAGTGCTACATTAGCTACCATACAATCAATAGGTGGTGTGACATTTTCAATGATGACATTTGATGTTGATGTTATGTTATCATCAATACATAGAGATGTTATGTCATGAGGTTTATCATTCACCTCAGGTAAATTTCCAATAATTACATCACACACTGGGTTTGTTAATACAGCGCACTTTACTTTCCCAGTGAGGAAAGGTGTTTCAATATATGCCCATGCTAATGGGTATTTCTCAATATTGCCTGAGAATGTTCTGCATGTTACGTGCCTGCCTGTATAGTCTGTAGGCATTATGAATGTTCTTTTCAGACCAATGAGTGAACTGCCTGTATCACGAAGGACTGTAGCAGATTTGCCATTTACATATCCGTGATGGATGTTTATTCTGCCTTTTGAATCTACTACCAAATTAGCTTCTTCATTGGCAATAGGGATGGCGTGACCGCATGTTAAAATACCATCTTCATAAAAGGTGTTACAAACAGAGCATTTGTTTGCGCTGAATATGTCAAAAGCCTGTGCTGAGTTCACAGGATGTTTCTCTGACTCTTCTTCTTCAGACGCCGAACTATCAAACAAGGCGGCATTTGCTTTGTTGGTCATATGCCTGCCCTTACAATCTTTCCGATGGTGTCCGTACGCCTTACAGAGGAAACATTTACGCAAACTTTTGAAGGATTTACGCTCCTTATCTTGTCTGTTTACCATGTTTAGTAGGTAAGTATGATAGCCAGGGTTTTTATCACACATCTCAGTCTGATGATGAGAATATTTACAATAATTGCAATGATATAACTTCTCAGAAGTAGGTCTATGAGGTTTCTGCCTACTATAGGGTTTGTCATAGTTAGCCGCTGCTACAAAGTTAATGTCAGTAGCTTCAGTGGCAAAGCAATGTTTGTTGGCTGTGTAGTACGCCGAACCACGTCTTTCAATCTCATCCACACTAGTGCATTCATTCTCTAACAAAAATTTAGAAAATGCTGAAGGAATGGATGATACAATTTTGTCTCTAATGATTAGATCTTCTAATCTCTGATAATTGTTGTCAATTTTAGCTGCTGAAGTCCATTTGGTGAATATATCTCGGACTAAGCAGAGGTAATCAGAGAACGTTTGAGTCGGTTTTGGGCTCAACTTACTGAATTGTTCTCTGTAACCTGCCTCATCTAACATAAAATGTGCCATAATCTTAGATTTCAGATAATGGTAATCTTTTCTGAGGTCTTTGGGGATGGTTTCAATTACTTTAAGAGGTTCCCCTGACAAACTCCTCATGTACACAATATTCCATTCAGACAGTGGAACTTGATAATGTTCCATTAACGTTTCAAAATTTTGGGTAAAGGCTGCGATGCAGTCACCCGAGGTATAATTACGTACAATACCTTGATATTTCTTATACTGGTTTTCTTTCTCCAGTCTCTCAGATTTCTTAGACTCTTTGTTAATGGCAGTCTCAGTGTCAAGTTGTTTCATCTTCAACTGTAACTCCAGTTCTTCTCTCTTACTCTGAGCTGCTATTTCTGCCTTCTTTAGCTCACTATCTATCTCAGCTTGCTTTGTCTTTGCAGCCACTTCTGCTTGTTTTAAGGCTGTGTCTGCCTCTACTTGTTTGGCAGCCATTTCTACTTCAGCTTGCTTTAAGGCGGTCTCTGCCTCTACTTGCTTGGCTGCTCTTTCAGCTGCTCTTTCATCGCGTTCATTAGCTTTCTCCTGTACTAGTAGGTATTCAGAGTATTTCTGCTCACTCCACTGTGTTAATTCATCACCATGTAACTGTAATTTTATCCCCATATCAATGAAATCAAATAATGAAGACATGATGGACAATGTCAATGAAATACCAGCCACACAAAATATGTTATAAGTGGTTAGTAATGAACAATTTACAATCGATTTCTATTGACGATGCGTGCCTACAATTGCATAGTTAAAGTATGTGAAAAGAAAAAAATATACTCAAGTGCCCTGGATGCGGTGAAGAATGGTTGGAAATCGGGCTAGAAACTGTAGGGTCGTTACTTCAAAACCACGAATGACCTCTACGGCAAGGTTTCGGATGGTACGGAAAAACCTGCTTTATTTTTGGAGAGAAATAAATTAATGTCTATTCGTTGGTGTGTGCCTGCTTGTCACTAAGTGTTGATTAGGTTTGTATGGCGTTGAGTGTAGTTGTAGGTCGTAAGTTTGTCTGTCAACAATTTTTTTTTCAAAACAAGTTACTTTCTTTCCAAACACTTTCTGCTTTCCACAACTCAATGCACAAAGACAATCTACACTTATGTTAACACTTTACAACATTGATGATACATCACTTACATCAAGATAACATTCAGTAAGGACATAGACATCAAGTTTACAAGATGGCGACAAGGTCAAAATGGCGACAAGATCACAATGTCGACAAGGTCAAAACGGTGACAAGTTTCACAAATCACAAATGTTTGACACGGTTACAAAATCAAACAATATGTATGTATTGTACGTTTACAAATAGTCTTACACATGTTTAAACAATGTAGTTAATAATGAAAATGAGCCTTCCACGATCACATTTACATGTACTATAAAGTTTGACAAAAATTTCACGTTTACAAACTTTAGTTTTAAATCGTTAATCACTAAAACACGTTCATATCAAAGCCGGACGAATGCCACCACGTCCACACATGTCAGGGTCTTAAACTTGGCTCGCTAACCTAACAGTGTGAGACAGTACAAATACAACGTGATTTGACGTAAGACTCAACGACACATCGTTCAATGGATTTATTCACACATTAAATACGGAACGATGTTCACAACAAGATATATACTGGATGTTTCAATATACACTTACACAATACAGCTCACAACGTCTCACTCTCAAGATGTCCAGACACTCGACTTTCAGCACAGATACCACACAACGCCTTTCTCTCTTCACACGTCTGTCCGAGTCGAAGTCCCCAAGCTGTCTGCCGCTAAGGCGCAACTCGCCTCTCACCTCAGGTGACGTCACGAGGCATGCGTGCGTTTAGCGTCGTCCTTGCTTGACCGCTGGTCGCTTGTCAGCCAGCAGTCTTGCAGGCCGGTAACCACTATTCGCCTGGCGGCGTAACGAAGTTACGGCGTCCCTTCTGGGCGCTAAGTCGCCTGGCGGGCGTAACGATGTCACTGCATCATCGTCCCCTTTCTGGACTCTGACAAGGAGCATCAATCTTTTATAGGCATTCAATAATATGGTCAGAGAGTTTTGTGTTCAGTAAGTTTCGTGGGATTATCATGAACCAGTCACGAGTTATTGTAAATAATTTTGTTTTGACCTTGACCTCTTTCATAAGGTTGACTGATGTCCAATCGGCGAATATCTTTTATAAAAGTAACATCATAAATGTTGTGTTTCTTTTTTTTGAACAGTATAGATCTAAGAGAGTATACAGTTTTTACCTTTTCTCCAAATTCTGTAGCAACAAACAGCTCAAAACTGTCATCCAAAACTAAGTGGGCTCTTGAATCTTTCAAACATGAGACTAAATAATGATCAACCCGTGGATTTTTGAAAAATTCTTCTTGATCTTCAAATGGCATCTAAAAATGTAAGATGACATCAGGATACCATTAGAAACCCATATCAAAATAGCAAGTACAGGCAATCTAACAGCAACAGCAATTGTTGCACAGTATTATAACTTTAAGAATTTTTTGTTTAAATGTAGCATATCCCTTACAGGACATTGCAGTCAACGCTAGCATTTTTCAGCTGCTGTTGATGTAATAGGCAAGTTTTTATGTTCAGTAGTTTGCCACTGCTTTCTGAACGACTGGCTCACATACCCCCGTACGTTACGAGCGCAGCGCGAACCGCTGCCGATTCTCGCAGCTGCTGTTTTCCTCACGTGGATATACTGTATTACGAACAATGTCGCTAACCCCTTACATGTCAGAAAATGATTGCTACTTGGGGAAAATTAATGTAGGAATAAAACACTCATTGCCAACTTGGAGTAATGACTTTGTTCCAGTTACTGTTCAATAATAGTAATACATCTACATTATCATTGATTTGTGTAGGTCAGCATGGTCGAATGGATAAGAATGCATGTTCTTAAACATCTGGGGTGCTGATAACGAGATAAGGGGTTTAACCCCTACACCGGACAGTTGGACTAAAATGTTGACCCATCGTCCTTGATTTGGGGACATAAATTACAAGTACCTCTGAAGTCAAAGTTGGTTTGCGTGAAGGCGAGGGACACTGTTAATAGGGAAAGCTAATCAACACGTAAAATGCAGTCCAGCACTACTAGAAGTAGTGTGTATGAACTACTCCTGAGTTCAGGGCGAGCAAGCAAAAAAAAAAATCATTGATTTGTTACAATTTAAAAAAAATGTAACAGATATTTATGAGCTTCTGTAATGGTAAAATGAAGGACACTTCTTGACTATGTGAACTGGAAATGATAGATACTCAAACACATAAGCAGTAGATGAGATAATCTGATGTTTATAATTTGAGATCCAATGACAAAATGTCTAATGATCCAGACAAGATGTCTGCAACATTAGCCCTTACCAGATAAATTTATTTTATTACTCTGTAATAAACATGATCCATCCATCATGTGCCATACCGATAAGCGTGGGCGGTCATGTTTTTGCCATCTCACTTGATCACCAGAGTCATGGATCAGCTCCGTGTTTCTGTCTCGACCATGCCACATGGCCAAGCCATCCAGGTATTTACTTCTCGGTCTTCCCCTTGGTCTCTTCCCTTCGATCTTGCCAGTTGTCACCAAGTTCTCCAATTAACTTCTTCTCATTACATGCCCAAAAAATTTGGACTGTCTACATCTAATGTCTCTAACCAGTTTACGATTTTCATTTGTTTCTTGAAGGACTTGTTCATTGGTTTTTCTGTCTGTCCATGGTATTCTTTGCATTTTCCTCAGAAACCACATTTCCACAGCCATCAGATGTTTTTCAGCTTGTCTGCTCATTGTCCACGCTTCACATCCATAGTACAGGTTCTCTGTAGCATTTAAACATGATCAGTGGTCAAGAAATGTCCTGCCTGGACCTTAGAGGATGTCAATTTCACCCTGTCCTTACAGTCTGAGATGGATTGGTACATATGTCACTGGCTGCTACAGGACACTGCCAATCATATGATTATGGCTTTGGCTGATGATCAGAATGTGTTTATCCATGGTAAAATTTCAGCTGATGATCAGTGTTTATCTGTGGCAAAATTTAAATTTAGAAAACCAACCATTTCAAGAGTGATGTAGATTCTTAAATACAGTCAATTAATCATACATGAATATATATGCAACAACCATGGTGGATATGCAATATCCATGTGTATTTGTTGGCATAAATGGCCTGCTTGTTGACATGGTTTGTAGTGTTTGGATGACATTTCTGTGGAATGATACTGATTTTCTTGCCCTCTTTACCATGCTCATTTGATGCACCTAGAAGTGTGGCCACTTAATTCACTTTGCACGTGTGAGAATCTTAATGAGATTTGTCTGTAAGAGGGATGTCTTTACAACAGTTGAAAGTTGGTGTCCCTTGTGATTGCTATAACAAACATGTGTGCCACGTGTGTTGTCGTGTAATAGTGCATCATTTGTGGTATGGGGACGTTTTACAGCAAACTGGCTGACAAACTCTGAGTTCTTTTGGGTGTTTACTTCTTGTGATTGTCTTCAAGACAGACACAGCAATGCATACTGTTGGTGTAATGATGAGTAAGGTCTCTGGAATAACAGGTGGAACAGATAAACCACTTGTGCTACAAGAATTGATTGTGGCTTGTCTGTGCCAATGTATTAATGCCTGGTCATGAATGATAATGCAGAATGGACAACACTTTAGTATCATAACAGATGTGATTCCTGGTGGTCTGTACTAGATTCTTTATTGCAGCCTTTTCTTCCCGTGAGTTTGATAAAGGACAGCTATGTCTGTATGTAATATAATGCTGTTTTGGGTGTTTACTTGCAGCTAGTGTGAAGTGAAATTCTGTAATTTGTGAAACCTGTTCCACAGTAAGATAATCATCGCATAAACCTATTTGTTAATTTCTAGAATGTCTCCTGGTGAAGTGGGAATAGTCATCTGTCTTGAGCTATGACTCCGTCAATCAACAAGTGCAATGTTTTTAGAGATCCCTGCGGGTTGTTGCTGGAGCTACATAATTCATGCACTCTGTAACACTTTCAGCAGGCCACTCTGCGTAAAGAAGACAACCATATGGCTAAATGGGATAGAACCCAGTATAATAAAGTAAATTCTCTTGCCTTTAGACTAACCTCCATTCTATTTCTTTAACCTATTTGTAAATGAATCCACAAGGCTGTGTACTGTAGACAAATTATATTTCTACCAATGAATGTTCACATCAATCCTTGGGAGAGAGAAACTGGCAGTCAGTTGCCAGTTCTCATTACCCATTAATCATTGCAAATTGAAAGGGTCTAATTTCTTTGGATATTTCCAGAACTAGTGACATCCAATAATAAAATCATGGGTACACTGAAGGACATATGACACCAGCTTTGAAGTAAATCCCTTATGCACAATGGTCCATCAGTGTATGACATAAAATTACTACAATTTAATCTTCTATCTGTAATCAAAAGGACATTAAAATGGTAAATTAGTTATCTGCAATTAAATATTCCAAGTATCTTGTTTGATCCTGAGTTCTGTGCACTGTGAATCATTTTACTTCATTATGGCACTCGATAACAATAAAAGCGAAGCAATAGATTTTCCATGAATAATTATATTATGTCAGTCTGTAACTATATCAATGCCTTTATTCCATTTTCTGCTCTCCATTTTACCCATGAGCAGTTTTATAAAAATGGGCATCTCGTATTAAAATTCAGTAGTCACTATATAATCCTGTCTGAATAAAGATAGTGATCTCATGACTGATGCAGTCTTGAAACAGGTCTGTTGTTTTGTCATATTTGAAGTGAATGATGCTTCTGTTAGGAGGCTGCAAGGATGAACAAATGAGAATAAACCACAGTAGCTACTTGACAATAATAATACAACCATATATTTGATTATCAATTATCTGCATCAGAATCTACAGATGATATTGTCTATGAACTAGACCTTCATTCAATAAAAATCTGCATATATGGCTAACATTCATAATAGGATAACAGAGGCAACATCCTATAAAGTGTTTTCTTCTTCTTCTCCTTCTTCTTCAGTGATCAACACTTACTATACATTTATTCCAGAATGGGCAATGAGCATTAAAGTATGAAATTGATGGTGATGTAAATTGACTTTTTATACTGTTCTATACCGTTGGGGTATACCCTATCATTTTACATTGGCACCTTTCTGTCTTGACAGACGATAGTTTGGTACATTGTGCTTCAAAAAGGCTTAATAACTGTCATATGGCAATAACTACGATCCATGGTGGTGGCGAGTGTGGCTGGTAAGGCCAATTCTTGCTGCAAATGTTTGCCCACAGTAGGTGCATGTGAAAACGTGGTCATTTCCACCATTTTGCACCATCTTACGTCTCTCACGCTCTGTGTGTGCAAACCCTATCAAAGGAGATGAAAGACGCCTCCTTTCCTCCGTTAGTCTAAGGGACACCCTAGGGCAAGGTGGAGTACCCGTTTAGTCCCCCTATCAGGATTATGTGAAGCCATGGAAGCAGGTGGTGGATGGAGTGTGAGAGTAGCTGACAGATTGTTGTTGGTTATGGTCTTCACTCTGCGGCAATATACAGATGATCTCATCAGTAGAGACAATGGCTATGGCCACCGACTAGTACAGTCACTGCCCAGAAGGAAAGCAACGGCAAACTACCTTCTACAAAACTTGCCAAGAAACCTTAACAACCATGAATTAAAACCTAACAAGAAATAGATTTGGTGGTGGGACCCTCAGGCCAGGTGGATCAGATAACACTGGGGAAGAGTGTATCACAAGGGCCAGTACTAGTAATCGTGATGATGGAGTTAACCCCGACAGTGTTACCAAGGAAATCCCATGTGTCAGACTAAGAAGGAGAGTAAAACTAGGAACGTGGAATGTGAGAAGTCTGTATGAGGGAAAACTTAAGATAGTATGTGATGAGAATGAGAGGTTAAATATTAACATTTTAGGAATTAGTGAACATCACTGGAGAGGCAAGAGACATTTTACAACTGAAAATAGAAGTCTTTTCATATATTTTGGTAGAGATGTCGAAGGCGAGAGTGAAGTGGCATTTCGTTTAGATAAAATAACTGCAAAAGCTTTAATTGGATATAACCCAGTTAGTGATAGAATCCTCACTATCAGACTTAAAGGTCATTCAAAAAAACACAACTCTCATACACCTACTTCAACAGCAGAGGAAGACAAACTTGACAATTTTTACAGCACACTGCAAGACACATTACATAAGATTGGCCATAATGACGTAACAATAATAATAGGAGATTTTAATGAAAAAGTGGGTACAGGAAGAGCTGAACATGAGAGACACGTTTTATGAAAATTTGGATTGGGAAATAGAAGTGATGCAGGTGACAAATTAAAAGAATTTTGCACAGAAAATGAGTTAACAATAGCCAACACACTTTTTAAACAACACCCAAGAAGACTTCACATGGAAGTCCCCGGACAGTACTACCAAAAAACCAGATAGATTATATTTTAATACAAAGAAGATGGAGATCAAGCATGACATCGGCAAAAACCTTACGAAGTGCAGACTGTGATACAGATCGTCAGTTATTATAAGCAGATGTGAAAGTAAAACTCAAAAAGCTTACCCGAGGACCAAGGCCAAGTTGTTTTTGTGATCTCACAAAAATACCAGATACATACAGCATAGAAGTGAAGAATCGTTTTGGGGTCTTGATGTCTATACTGGAGAAATTGACACCTGATGAATTGGCAGTACAAGCTAGAGATATCTTGATAACTGCAGCCAAAGATTTAATTCCGACCAAGAAAAAGCAACATAAGCCATGGATTACATCAGACACGTTAGAATTAATAAAACAATGAAGGGAACTGAAACAGAAAGGAGGTGAATCTGATAAAAGCAGGATGAAGTATAAATCTTTAACTCGAGAAATAAGAAAGAACACAAGAAAGGACAAAAACCAATACATACAAGATTGCTGTACCAGAATAGAGCAATATCATAAGACTGGAAGAGATTATGAAATGTTCAAAGAAATGAAGATCTCATCTAATTTCATCATGTTCCTCTTGTTCCTTGCGGTGTCGAGGTGAAGTATAAACAGCGGGAGAGTGCCTGCTTATGGGCTTCATGT
The DNA here is from genome assembly GCA_014155875.1 of Cepaea nemoralis. NCBI lineage: Eukaryota > Metazoa > Mollusca > Gastropoda > Stylommatophora > Helicidae > Cepaea > Cepaea nemoralis. The sequence goes on along the minus strand of JACEFZ010022111.1, from coordinate 208,903 downwards.
ATCGATATTCACATGGATTCTGTTATTCCCTGCGTCCATCGTTTACATGGTCGGCCTCTTCCTCTGTTTCCATCTGGTCTGTACATCATTGCTTGTTGTGGTATACAGATAGTTGGTAACTGTCTTGCATGGCCAAACCATTTGACTTGCTGCATTCTAATAAACTCTAGTGCAGCTATAACCCCCACTTTAGTCCTGATTTCTTCATTTCTGATCTTATCTCTTCTTGATACGTTGAGTATTCTTCTCAGGAATCTCATTTCTGTTGTTGTGATTTTTCTTTTCTCTTTTTCTGTCATTGTCCAGGTTTGGCATTGGTAACATAGAGTTGGTGGGAAGATTGTGTTGTAAAGTGCTTTCTTAGTAGTTATTGATACATGTTTGTTCTTTAGTATTGGTGCCATTTGTCCAATGAGTTGGTTTGTCTCATTGCATCTATTTTCGATCTCATCTTATGATTTGCCATATGATGATATTATACTTCCAAGGTACTTGAAACTCTTTACTTGTTTCAAGGGAGGTTCGTTTAGATGAATCGTTGTTGCTTTTTCTTCTTTAGTTACAGTCATTACCTCTGTTTTACTTGTGCTAATTTTCATGTTATGTTCCCTGCACATTTCATTTAGACTATTCATGTGGTCTTGTAATTCAGCTTCTGATTTTGCTATTAGTGCTTGGTCGTCCTCATGAAGTTATTGACAAGAAATGTTCAACCTCAATTAAATGTTATCTGTGACAAGTTGGGAAATACCCAGAATCTAAACAAAAATTCTAGAAAGATGGCAGGAGTACTGCAGTGGAATGTATGATATGAATGACAGTGAAAATATGAATGAGATGCATGAACCAATGACAGCAGAGACAGAATCTGAACCCTCATTAGATGAAATTGCATGGGCAATAAAGAACCTGAAGAATGGTAAACCACCCGGATGTGATGAGATATCAGCTGAACTAATTAAAGCAGGAGGAGTAGAAAGCATACACATATATTATGCATTATGTACAAAGATTTGGAAATATGGTATATGGCCAAAAGATTGGAAGAGAACTATCTTCATTCCAATACCAAAAAAGGGCAACCTGAAATTATGCACCAGCTATAGAACTGTTGCCCTGATCAGTCATGCAAATAAAATTCTACTAAAAATCATAATGGGAAGACTTCGTAAGAAAATGGAGGAAGAAATTAATGTGGTTCAAGCTGGATTTAGACAAGGAAGAGGAAGAAGAGATCACATACTCAACATGCGTTTAATCATAGAGAAGTGCAGAGAATTTAATGTAAACCTATTCTCATGTTTTATGGATTATTCAAAGGCATTTGAGGAATATGGGCTTTCCATCACATGTAATACTAATAAAAATGCTCTATCTAGACCAACAAGCAATGGTTTGAATAGATGGCGAGACATCAGATTGGATTGACATGAAGCAAGGAGTCCGTCAGGGCTGTGTGCTGTCACCCTATTTGTTTAACCTGTATGCCAAAAATATAATGAGAAATGTAAGAGATGATATAAACAGGGAGCTATATGATGCCTTAAATATCGGTGGTCATAACATACCAGAGATTCTGTATGCTGATGATATAGTATTGCTATCCACAACACAGAATGGTATAGAACACCTAATAACCTCAACCCAATTGAATAGTGAAGATCACAACTTATATCTTAACATAGCAAAAATAAAGATAATGCATACAGATAAAACTATGGAGAAAGAAATATATGTTAATGAGGAAAACTTGGAGGTGGTGTTGAGTACCAACAATGGTGACACAATGAAAGAAATTAAAAGACGAATATCTATTGTTCTTCAAAGACTAAAACAACTGAATAAATTGTGGAGTGGGACAGATAGAACTACAAACATTAGATTTTTAAGACCATGCATCTTTCCCATTGCAACATTTGCCTTTGAGACCTGGACACTTACTAAACAAGTTGAACAGCGCATAAATGCCTTTAAATATAAATGTTGTAGACAAGTTCTAAGAATATCTTGGATAAAGAAAAGAACAAATGCATCCATACTTCAAGAGCTGAATATTGAAGAAGGTTGGCAATTAAAGACGATAAAACAAAGAAAATTGAAATATTTTGGTCACTTGAAATGTCTCAAAAGTTTGGAGAGAACAATAATGGAGGGGTATATCCTGGGAAGAGAGGAAGAGGAAGGCCAAAGAGAAGATGGGTGCAGGATATGGCGGATGATCTCCAGATGAGTGTATCGGATGTTGATTGATTGATTGATTGATTGATTTAGGAATTGACATCACAGCATTCGGGGCATTCCCATAAGCGCTCCGTCGTCATCCTCAGCAGCCAGCGAAGAGTTCCAACACCAATAGTACCAGTAACAATCTGATTATGTGTCCGTCTCGCCTTTCCTCTGAGCATTGAGAGTCGGCCAGATCCCCTCGTCACTCCTTGTTGTCTCATTCTTGCCAGACCATGGTGATCCAATTGCTCCTCCAAGGTGTACACGAGCTCCCACAAGGCCGCAACCACATCTGCCTTGTCATGTATCAATACTCCACCAAGTTCTGCAGAGCCAGCCAATCTGTCCACCTGTTCATTTTCCAGCACACCGGCATGCTCCGGAGAAAAGATCCAGGCAATGCTTGTCACCTGTGACGTCCGAAGCGAAGCAAGCCACTCCGCACGATGCCTGCCCGTCCTCACCCTCGTCAGCATGCTTTCTGAGTCAGTTACAATCACGATCAGTGTGTGTCGTATTCTCCATCCAGCGGAGAGCTGCAGTGACTGCCTCCACCTCCATTCTTAAGCTGGATGTTGTGGTATCATATGCCAGGCTCTCCTCCACCAAACGTCGACCATTAGCTTTGGCTATGAACCCCCAGTCACTTCTCTCACCTCTTGACACCGAACCATCTGTGTAGATAATCACATCACTTGAGTGAGCATTGTCCTGAATTAGTTGCTGGATTTCCACTTCCGTGGCCCCTGCTGGCCACTCCCTGCACTTGCGGCTTAATGTGATTATAAATCTGCACAAGTATGACTGCTCCGCTGGCACTCTGACCCACTCCTCTCCTCACCTAATGTTCTCCAAGGGGCACACCTGTCTGATTGTATCCTCAGTGTATCGGATGTGGGACATCTTGCTTATGATTGAGAGGTTTTCTGTAAGGTTGTTATGAGAGCGAGGTTCTGCAAAGGACATGCTTATGAATGAATGAATGAATGAACTGTACTTATAACAAAAACTGTGTTACAAACTTATTTTGTTTCACAAGAATGTTTTACTAAACAATGTTTATAGATTTAAGTAATAAGGATATTTATGTGTTCACTTTTAGGATGCCAGTGAGAAATGATTGATAATTTCATATGTCAGAGAAAAATGCAACAAAATAATTAATGAACAACATCAAAGAACAACATTTATGAAAACAATATGATAACTAATATCTGTCACCACTGCAGATATAAATATTTTTACATTAGTATAAATGCGCATGCACACACATACACACAAGTTCACACAAGCATGCATGCGCTAACACATGGACACACAAGACCACATGCAGAGAGACAGACAAACACTCATATATATGACAGATTTGGATGGATGGAGACAGAAATGTATCAATAAAAACACATTTAAATATATTTCTCATTTCTGCTTCTATTAAGAATCATTACCTCATTATCTTCCTTAATCAGAGCTGACCGAAGGCAACTGACAACCTTCTTAGAGCCTTCAATAGTTATTTCATTATCAGAAGGCATGGTCATACAAATTCCAAACTTTTGAGCAGCTTCCTTTAAATTTAAGTTTTGGAGAATCCTGATCAGTACAGGTTGCTTTAAATACAGTGTCAATTTCCTCGTTGAACTTTTGTCACTTACAGATATCTTACCACTGTCAGTTTTGATTTCTTCACATTTCTTATCACCGATTTCTTCAGCCAAAGACAAATGCTTTTCTGGTAACCCAGATGAGGTCAATGATTTAATAACTGTATCCACATATTTCAATATTGAGTCTGCCTCAGTGTTGTTTTCATCTGAGGCAATGGACAACAGATACACCTTGTCTTCAGAAGTGAAGATATGATGAGGAGGATAATTATTCTTGCAATGCTCAACCAGTGAGTTCCATTCTTTGGTTTGCTGGTATTTCTCTGGCAGACACGAGACTGTCTTGAACTGAATGAAGCTTGTCAAGAAGTGTCTAAATTGTGTCTGAGAAAATTGAAAAATAAATTTAATCATTACCTGGCCATTCCTTCTGTAATATTTTATTAATTTATGTTTACTCAGATCTGTAGATATGTATTTTAAAATCATGAAACTATCATATACAATGTATTTTAACTGATAAAAATAAATAAATCTGTGATGAGTTCAGCAAACAAAGCATCATTTCAAGAATTTGTACTAGAAGAACAATTTCAAAATGGCTGAATGAGTAGAGATCCTTTTCCAATCCTTGAGACAATTGGATACATGGTGCTAAACCCAGATCTGTATAGACCAATCAACACTTGATGTATCATGTTTCAGTATCACATTGGCGGCCTTTACTTAACAGAACATTTTCTGGTACCCTTTCTAGGCTGGGATGACCTGGCAGCCCTGGTTAAGTTAGATGCATATCCTTTACAGCAGTGTTTCCCAACCTTTTTTGTACCATGCCCCACTTAAGCCTTTCTAAAATTCATATTGCCCCCCCCCCCCAACATATACATTATTTTTAATATTCAAAAATTGAAATGTTCACTAAAGAAACTTGAATGATAGGTTTTAGGAAGAAATCACTAGGTAATTATTGAGCAAACACAGTAAGTAAATTTTCAAAACATATAATGGAGAACTGAAATTCAAGTACAAAATAATTTTAATGAAAGATTTGTCTATATTATTTTAATTATTAGTAATTATTTATTATTTAAATTTAGTGATATCCTTGCGCTTGATGCTTGCTGCAAAGAGATCTTATGGCAGGTTCCAATTTAGTTAACTTCAGTCTCAAGTCTCCCCGTTTTGTTATATTCAGCCGATTTCTTCCATTTTCGAATTGCCCCCTTTAACAGTCAAATTGCCCCCCTGTGGGGCGTGGGCCCCACGTTGGGAAACACTGCTTTACAGGATGTAGCAGTCAACTATAGGTACTGCGGTTCATTTTGCCGTATTTTACCAGAATATTTCTTGCGGTTACGTTTGGATATTTGTTTTTGTGTCTCCGATATGGGGACGGTAAGCGTACTCATGATGTTAAATTCCACGATTATTTCAAGATCGAGTTAAAACGGACACTGATTACTTGATATAGTTTTGCGTTCTGCATTTCTGGTGCATCGGGAATCCTTGTTATACCGGAGAACCAGGCTACCTATTCTGAGTGGTAAGTAAACCTGTAAATACCATTTTATGAGATGTATTACATTGTTCTACTTTGTATTATTAAATTTAGCATCCATTTTTATGTGTATTTTGTTATTTTCGACCATTTAAGTTGGCAATCAATGTCACACTGAAATTATGAAGATCACTTGCTGTAATGCGGTATTTCAATGGTGGGAGATGGCAGTTTTACTCCAGCTAGGAACATTCAATATTGTTATGGAATATTCAGAGCGACTACAATGATAATGAATGCATTCAACACCCATTATTGTATTTGTTTAATTTGTCATCACTCTACATGGACCAGATCATTGTTAATTTTTCATCTTTCCAATGGAATATCTTTTGTCAAAATGTATCTATCTACGCTGGCTGACAAGACTCGCGTGCAGCCCATGCACGGTCTGACGTCACACAGATGACGTGAAAATGTATATATCTGTGTGCTTGGTGTGTATATATAAACCAGCAGAGTTATTTTTCCTTGAGTTAGACAGGCCGCTGTGTTAATCTCCCTTGGCGACAGTATAAACCAATATGAATTGCAAACAATTAGGTATATTTAGCTCCTGCGAAAATACGAGACATACTAGACACAGATACGGTGTACGTACCTTACAGAGACCTCCATCTTACACAGATGAAAACAAAGTGTGACTTATAAAAAAAACATAAACAATCAATACATATATAATACTGAAGCATTAAAATAAAACAATAAGTATTATAGGACAACACGGCACGATCAACGTTTTGGTTCTACAACCTTTGTCAAGAACAGGACAACACAAACAGATAAAAAGCTAAATAAAACACAAAATAAAAATTAAATTAAATTAAACAACAGCTTCTTGTTGTCAACAAGAAGCTGTTGTTTAATTTAATTTTTATTTTGTGTTTTATTTAGCTTTTTATCTGTTTGTGTTGTCCTGTTCTTGACAAAGGTTGTAGAACCATATAAACCCTCTGAAGATGCGTCACTAAAAAAAAAACTTTCAATCTCAAATACTCAAACCACTGTATGGTTGAAAAAAACAAAAAAAAACAACAACTATACATTGATGAATAATTACATTAAAATAATATGTTTTCTTGGAATAAATTACTTAGCACTGTGAAAGTAATCTATGCTAACATGTATTATTTACAGCTAGTTTGTATCACAAGTAATCAATAGTAAACTATTCATGATTGCTGAATTTTGACCACAGTATCCACCTCACAGTAAAACACAAATAATTTTAATAAACAGTTGCAGCATTTATGTGTCCCCTCCATTAAAACATGTGTTTTAATGTTTACTTTTTAACCAGGCTAAATTTGGGTATACATCACATGTAAAAGTGGAACCAGAAATATTAACAAAACTAACCTGAATCTAATATTAGACTTTACAGTGAAATGAAACAACCAGCGAATCTAATACTAGACATTGCATATGGAATCAGCTGAGAAACTTTTTAGAGTGAAATTAAAGATAAATAATATAACATTAAACAAACAATTGGTTGTATATGATAATGATGATGTTGACAAAACAAACATGTATGGATTATTTCTTTGACATTTTATTGACATTGATTTATTTCTGCAGACTGATAGATGAATAAAACACATATAAAAGATGGAGCAAAGCAAATATAATACATACAACAAAACCAACTGGATCAAACTGTCGTGACATCATCATAACACAGCACTATGAAAAAGTGCATTTATTTACAAACAAAACATTTATGACAAACACCAACAAAAATGAGATCTTCTTTCTTTCCTAATTATATTGTTTAACTTCTTATTGTTCTGGGCAAACCCTAATTTATTGTGTATAATCATATGCACAAAACAATACTCTACCCCCTACCTTGTGCAAAGGAAATAAACCATTATATTTCAGTTGCGTGAAAGTAAGGGATTCTCATTACCTTAATAGTTCTATGGTATATTCACTTTTGGAATTATATCCTTTGATACAATGAATGCAAGTACAGGGTGTATTTTTAATGACTGTGCAGTTTTTGAAAACACTGCCATTCCAAGTTTTGTATTTACCTATTATGTTGCATTGTGTTGCATGAACTCCACAGTGGGTAAATACAAAGCTTGGAACGACAATATTTTCAAAAACTGCACAGTCATTAAAAATACACCCTATATTATAATCAATGGGAATCAAAGAAAATATACAGTTTTATACCTTTTCTCCAGATTTTGTAACAACAAACAGCTCCAAATTATCATCCAAAACTAAATGGGCTTTGGAAGCTTTCAAACATGATTTTACATTCTGCTGAATTTGCTTATCCATGAGAAATTCTTCTTGATCTTCAAAAGGCATCTAAAAATTTAAGAGGATATTAACAAATGACATTAAATAATAGGAACTTTCAAGGCAAGAAATATGGGGAATTCAAACATTTACAGCCATTAAAACAATATTCTAACTATTAGAATACATGCTTCAGTAACCTTATTTGATATAGAACAGTCATTGTAGGGAAAAGCCATTTAGGGAAAATGTAAGCAAAACTATTGGAACAAAGAGCTAGACCCATAGTTGAAAAACAGTAAAGCAAAGTACAATTCAGTTTTCGGAAAGGTAAAAGTTGCACCGATGCACTATTTACACTTAGACAAATATGTGGAAAAAATCCCATTAAATATAGTGACCAGCAGAATATTGTGTTTGTAGATCAAGAAAAGGCTTTCGATAGTGTAGACAGATACAAATTATGGACCATCCTTGAAGACTACAGGATACAAGGACAATTGCTAGAAAACATCTTAGCCATGTACCACTCGAGCCAACGTGCAGTTAGAACACAAGAAGGTATATCAGATATGTTCACAGTCAATACAGGAGTGAGACAGGGATGTGTGCTCTCTCCACTGCTATTTAATGTCTACATGGACAGAATATCCAAAGAAGCAAGCCTTGACAGAACAGATTCAGAAAATTTAGAACTCTTTACTTCAAATGAAACAACTGAGCCACAGGAAACTGTGAATTTCTATTTGCAGACGATCGGTACGAATTTGAGTTCAACAGGCCGCAGATATTATATGACTATAAATACAGTCAAAACCGAAGTAATGCAAGTTAGCAGATCACCTGGTCCACTAAGTATACAGATAAATAGCACATCTCTGAAACAAGTTAAAGAATTCAAATAAATTGGAAGCATGATAACAAAAGATGGCAGATTGGACAGAGAAATCAAAATCAGATGTCAAAAACTATCACCCATATTGAAACATCCAAAGATATCCATGTCCGCAAAATGACATATAATAAACAGCATATTCACACAAACCCTATGCTACCAATCTCAAACTTGGACTTCATCCAAATCACACGTTCGCAAAATCAATACCTGTGAGATGAGATGCCTGAGGAGAGCTGCCAACTTAACAATCCAAGACCAAGTAAGAAATGCTATTATCAGACAGACAGTAGGATCAACACCCTGTGCTACATTTATTGAAAGACAGAAGATCAAGTGGTTTGGCCATGTCGTTAGAATGCAACACCATCAACTACCATCACTGGCCCTACATCAAAGATCATCTGCGACGAGACCAAGAGGACGCCCAAGAAGAAAATGGATTGACGACATCAACAACACTGTAAAGACACACGGAGTGACACTATCCAGTGCCGCCCATCGGGCGCTGGAGCACAAATTATTCCTTCCCACGACGCTTGACGGCAGAAGTGGAAGATGATGATGATGATTGCAGGGTTGATAAGTGAAGAGTAATAGAAATGGGTGATGAATTAATATTCATTATAGTGACTGCATTGTTATGGATTCAAATTCACATCGAGACAAACTTTAGTGTTCTATGAGTTTAACAAACATTGTGCCACAAAGTGATTTAGTTTCACAAGGACGTTTTACTAAAGTATATTTATAGATTTAAGCAATAAGAATATTTATATGTGCACTTTTAGGATGTCAGTTGGAACTGATAATTTCATATGTCAGAGAAGAATACAACAAAATAATTAATGAACAACATCAGAAAACAATATAAATAATATCAGTGACCACTGCTGATATAAATATTTCTACATTAGTATGAATGTGTACAAACTCACACAAGCATGCACGCGCTAACACATGGACACACACAAACACATGCAGAGAGACAGACTTTCATTCATTCATTCAGTAGCATGTCCTTTGCAGAACTTCGCTCCCATAACACCCTTCCAGAAAACTTAGAGAGACAGACAAACACCCATATATATGAAAGATTTGGATGTATGGAGACATATGTGTATCAATAAAATGCATTTAAATATATTTCTCATTTCTTCTTCTATTAAAATTCATTACCTCATTATCTTCCTTAATCAGAGATGACTGAAGGCTTTTGACAGCCATCTTAGAGCCTTCAATAATTATTTCATGATCAGAAGACATGGTCACAGAAATTCCAAACTTTTTAGCAGCTTCCTTCAACTGTAAGTATTGGAGAATCCTGATCAGTACAGGATACTTGTAATACAGTGTCAATTTCCTCATTGAACTTTTGTCACTTGCAGATATCTTACCACTGTCAGTTTTGATTTCTTCACATTTCTGATCAGTGGTTTTTTCAGCCTGAAACAAAGGATTTTCTGGTAACCTAGATGAGGTCAATGTTGTAATAAATGTAGCCACATTTTTCAATATTGAGTCTGCTTCAGTGTTGTTTTCATCTGGGGAAATGGACAACAGATACACCTTGTCTTCAGCAGTGAAAATATGATGATGAGGATAATTATTCTTGCAATGCTCAACCAGTGAGTTCCATTCTTTGGTTTGCTGGTATTTCTCTGGCAGATGTGAGACTGTCTTGAACTGAATGAAGCTTGTCAAGAAATGTCTAAACTGAGCCTGAGAAAATTGAAAAATAAATGTAATCATTATTTGGCCATTTCTTCTGTAATATTTTATAAATTCATGTTCACTAAGATCTACAGATAATTTTATTTACTTAACATATATTTTAAGCGAATCATGATATACTAGGCACTTTTAAAGAGGTAGTTTGCCGTTGCTTTCCTCTATGGCAGTGACCTTACTGGTCGGAGACCACAGCCATTGACTCAAGAAGAGTTCCTCTGCCTGCCGTCGTGAAGCTCGAGGCCATGACCCACAATATCTGTCGGCTGCCCTCAAAATTTCATCCACCACCTGCCTTCCGTGGCTTCTTTTGAAAACTTCCAATAAAAGGAACACAAAATAACATCACATAATCCACAGGAAAACGCTATTCACAGGAAATCCATAGGAAATCACACGAAATCCAAAGGATAACACTAAATAGCGTCCCTCCGAAAAGTAACGCTTCATTTTGTCGCCATTGTACCGGAAGTATTGACTATACAAAGGCTTTTGATAGAGTTAGACATGTCAACATGGTGGATATGCTTGCAGATCTACAAATTGATGGGAAAGACATTAGACTTATAAAAAACATATATTGGAAACAACAAGGTGCAATAAGGATTGATAATGAAGTGGGACAGTATCAGCCAATTAAGAGAGGTGTTAGGCAGGGATGTGTGATGTCTCCAGATCTTTTTTCCCTATACAGTGAAAATATTTTCAGAAATGTAGAGGATATAAATGGAATCAGCATTGGAGGACGAAACATCAATAACATTAGATATGCAGATGATACAGTATTAATTGCAGACAATGCGCAGGACCTGCAACAATTAGTAGATGCGGTTGTTGTACACAGTGAGCAACTGTGGTTAGAATTAAATTGTAAAATGACTCAGGTTATGGTCGTCACTAGGAAGGAAGAAGTGCCACAATGTAATATACAAGTAAATGGAAATATTCTTCAACAAGTGGATCGGTACAATTATCTTGGAACAATCATAACATCTGATGGGAGATGCCTTGAAGAGATTAGAACAAGAATCTATATAATATAATATAAGATATATAATGTGCACATAGACCAGGTGATAACAAAGGCCAAGCGGGGTTTGGCAGCGATGCGGGTGATGGCGGCAGCAAACTGTGAGCAGCGCCATCTATGTCTTCTGTACGAGGGGCTGGTCATGTCTGTTTTGGAGTATGCAATGGCAATCCTGACTCTCAGCCATACGCAGATAGAAAGGATGGAAAGGATACAGAATGAAGCAATGCGCATTATTCTTGGATGTACAAGAGATACAGCATGCAGGGCGATGCGCTACCTTCTTGATTTTCCAACCATTGAAGAGAGAATACAAGTTTGCAGGGTACGCGCCTACCTCAAAATTAACGCAAACACACAACATCCACTGCATAGCGAAATTAGGAAGGTGAAGGGCAGCAGGTTAAAAAGAGGACGGTCGTGGATGGGTCAAGCCGAAGACATTCTTCAACAGGTGTGTTCACTTGAGGACTTAGAACCTGGCGAGGAGTGGGTGCAAGTGCCAACAGACTTCTGCACATCCTTTTCAGTTTGCATCCAACTAGATAGAAAATGCAGACAAGAAAATCCGGCTGCTGTTGAGGCTGAAGTACAAGCGTTGATTTTCGAGAATTCGCTAGACGGTGACGCGGTCATCTACACAGATGGGTCGGTCGTCCGACATGTGAGAAGCTCATGGGCCTTTACAGCTCGGGCCGGAGGGAGAATTGTGAAGGAGGACTCTGGTGCTTTCACTGAAACCACAAGTAGCCTGACCATGGAAGTCATGGCAGTAAGTAAAGCAATAACATGGCTCGAGACACAGACATTCACTAGGGCTTGTTTCCTTAGCGACTCAATGAACATGATCAAGAGGATAGAGGAGGGGTCGATCCGAAGAGAGTGGTTGCTGCCTCTGAAGCGGTCTCGGCTGGCAAAGATTAGTTTCATCTTCGTGCCAGGTCATGCGGGAGTACAAGGAAATGAGCGGGCTGACAAGCTCGCAGGTGAGGCTACTGTGGAGGGCGGACGCGCCATGGACCAGGCTGACATTCTGAATGCTCTACGAGAAGTGAGACTTTTGCAAGAACCAAGTGATGACTGTGAATCTACAACAATGGCCAGACTGCGGGAGCAGCAAATTAAAAGAGGGGTGGCCAAACAAGAACACTACGCAGGAAGCCAAAGAAGGTTGATAAACCAACACAGAACTGGCGTCGTTAGCCGCTACACGCTGCGGGATTTGCTGAGGAGGGGATCCGAGCACTTATGGACTGAATGGTTCGATGTGCAACGAGGATGATCTGTCGACTAACTAACTAACTAACTAGAACAAGAATCGCCATGGCGAAAGTAGCCTTTAGCAAGATGAAAAACATTCTGACCAATAAAAAGATGTCAATTGAAACGAGAAAAAGAGTGTTGAGGGGATACATAGAGCCTGTTCTTTTGTATGGATGTGAAACTTGGACAATGAGCAGTCAAGCTGAAAAGCATCTGATGGCTGCAGAAATGTGGTTTCTGAGGAAAATGCAAAGAATACCATGGACAGACAGAAAAACCAATGACCAAGTACTACAGGAGACAAATGAACATCGTAAACTGATTAGAGAAATTAGACGTAGACAGTCAAAATTTTTTGGACATGTTATGAGAAGAAATGGATTGGAGAACTTAGTGACAACTGGCAAGATCGAAGGGAACAGACCAAGAGGAAGACCGAGAGGAAAATACCTGGATGGCTTGGCCACATGGCATGGACGAGACAGGAACACTGAGCTGATCCACGACACTGGTGATCGAGTGAAATGGCGAGTCATGACCGCCCACGCTTTCCGGCATGGCACATGATTGATTGATTGAACATATATTTAATTTACTAAATTAATTAGCCTACATCTGCTCAGTTTCAATAGTAATTTTAATGACAGGGAATCTTTTGTGTCATTTGAATACTCAAACACTCCAACAGTTTAAGATATTATATTTTTATCTGTGCTATGAGAATTATGTACCACTGTTGTTACTTCATTTCTTTTGTTAGTTCCTAAGAAAGCTTACTATTCATTAAACTATCATTTAAAATGTTTTTAAATTGATGAAAAAGAAGCAGTAATAAGTTCAGCAAACAAAGAATCATTTAAATAATTTCTCTGTACTAAAAGGATGATTTCAAAATGGCCGAATGAGTAGAGACCCTTTTCCACGCCTTGAGTAACATTGGGTATATGGTACTAGACCCAGATTTGTATAGACCAATCAGCAATTGATGCATCATGTTTCAATATCACGTTAGTGGCCTTTACTTAACAGAAAATTTTCTGGTAGCCTTTCTAGGCTGTGATAACGAGGGAGTTCATGCCAATTTTAAAAAATCTCTGTATAGATGGTGATTCATATAAGAACATGGGCCAGGGTAAGCATACAAGCAACTGTACTACTAAAGTACCCGACTGACAGAGAGCAGCTGAAAACAAATCTCAAGGGTGAACATTTGTCAAGAAATTGCCAACGTAATTAAATTTTCAAATGGAAAGGCAAATGATCACAGAATTCAATATGGAGGTCAGCAGGGTTAAATGGATAAGAGTGCAGTTAGGGAGTTCATGCTTTGTGTGACGACACTTTCGGTAGGTCACCCTGCAAAAAGAGACCAAGTCAGAAGCGATAAAACCTGATGCAATGAAGTCGATCATCAGGCCTTTTAACCCCATTATAGTTAACTGATTCAGTATGGAATTATTTTTACATTATAGACCGAATCATTCACCAAACCTGGAACATCTGTGTGTACATACTTTATATTCACATCCAAAAATTTGTGCAATATAATGTATAATACACCATGTTCAAGTGAAATTGATGGCCATTGTAGATGTGTTCACTGCTTTGGAATATTTTTGTTTAGTTAGTGTTTCTTTCAGAAATATGTTTATGCTAAAAAACAATAATGTGGAAACACATTTTTCACTAATGCAAGATGTTTGCTGAAATATATAGCAGTCACATCGCACTGAAATAAATATAATTTTGTAGTTAAACTATATATAAGCAAATAAAAATGTCAGGAAATGGTGATTAGAGTAATAACTTTATCAATTTTCACATATCTGACATTTAAACTCTCTGAGGAATCATCACCAAAACACTTGAAACCTCAAATATTCAAACCACTGTTTGGCTAAAGAAAAAACAATAAAATGATGAATAATAACATTAAAATAAAACAGTTTTGCTTAGAATAAATTAATTAGCATTGTAAATATATTATTTGCTAAAAGTTGGTATTTATGACTGTGAATTTTTTTGCTTACTACTCAGTCATAGCAAGGGTAAACACCCATAGAAATCACACAATTTAAAATGTATTGAAACTGAATTACCATTAACATCACTTTCAGTATCTTTTCTTACATGTAAACATTTATTGGTTGCTTCAAGAAACTGGCAATCACAACTAATCAATAGTAAACTATTCATGTTTGCAGAATTTTGACTACCGTATCCACCTCACAGTAAAACACAATTAATTAATACATAGTTGCTGCATTTATGTGTCCCTTCTATCAAGACATGTGTTTTAATGTTTACTTCCTTGCTAGGCTAAATTTGGGTACATAATCAGAATAAGAAATAGCAAGAAAACTATCTTGAATCTTATATTAGACTTTACAGTTAAATTAAACAACCAACAAATCTAATTTTTAAAAAAACATTGCATGTTTCATCAGTTGAGAAACTTTTAAAGAGAACTTAAAGAAAAATAATATAACAGTAAACAAACAATTGTTTGTGTATGATAATGATGATGCTGACCAAACAAGTATGGATGGATTTTTTTATCTAACATTTTATTGACATTCCAAAGGTTGTTTATTTCTGCAGATTTACAGGTAAATTAAACACATATAAAGAAGGGAGCAAAGCAAATATATTAAATAAATTAAACAAAACCAATGGAATCAAGCTGTAGAAACATCACTCAGCACTAAACAATATGAAGAAGTGCATTCATTTACAAACAACACATTTATGTCAAACACCAGAAAGATGTACAAAGATAAATAATTATGATGATTATTGAATACAGAAATGCAATGGCTGAGGACAATCGTAATTATGAAGTAATGGTACGAAAATGTGCTGTGAATAAAATTGTAGTCCCATAAACAAAGGTCTCTTCATACCAACAAAACCAAACTTACCATTTCATATGCACACACACAATGGAGATTTTCTTTCTTTCCTAATTACATTAAGAATAAATAACAAAAATAACCATGAAAAATATGAAGAGATTCATAGGACAATGAAGAAATTGTGCAAAGAGGCAAAAGAAGCATGACTTGAGGAAAATTGCAGGGAAATTTAAAACAAATATAACACTTGGAATACCAAATTAATGCACAAAAGAATTCATGACATCTCTAAAAAAAAAGAACACAAACTCAATGGGTTGCCTAAAACCCACAGATGGTAAAATCATGATAGAAAAAGATCAGATTTTAAATTCATAGTAATATTATGTGAAAAAGTGAAAGATTGTTATAATAATTATGAAAGACTGTCAATTTTGAAAATGGAAGTTCAGAATGCTCTTAACCATATGAAAACTGGCAAGACCTCAGATATACCCCAAAATTATGTAATTCTATATTTATTATAATCCCAAAGAAATAAGGCGCCTTGAAAAGTGATCAACATCAAACAATTAGTATAATGAGCCACATCACAAAGATTTTACTACGAATCATCATGCAAAGAGTTAGGAAGAAAATATAACCAGAAATAGGAGAAAAACAATGTGGGTTCGTAGAAGGCATGGGCACAGAAAAAGCTGTGTATATGCAGAGAACATTAATTGAACGCTCTATAGAAGTAAACAAAGATCTACATCTTTGCTTTATTGACTACACAAAGGCTTTCTATAGAGTAAGACATGTCAACATGATGACGATTTTGCGGATCTACACATTAATGGGAAAGACCATTAGACTTGTAAATAACCTATATTGGAAACAACATGCTGCCATAAGGATTGATAATGAAGTAGATCAATATCAGCCTATTAAGAAAGATGTCAGACAGGGATGTGTAATGTCTCCGGATCTTTTTTTCCCTATACAGTGAAACTATTTTCAGAAATTTAGAAGATATAAGAGGAATCAATATTGGGGGAAGTAACATCAATAACATTAGATATGTGGATGATACAGTACTGATTGCGGACAATGAGCAGGATCTGCAACATTTAGTAGATGTGATTGTTGCACACAGTGAACAATTAGGGTTAGAATTCTATTGTAAGCAGACAGAGATTATGGTCATCACTAGGAGGAATGAAATACCACTATGTAATATACAGGCAAATGGGAATATTCTTAAACAAATAAATCAGTATAATTATCTCAGAAAAGTCATAACAACTGATGGGTAGTGCCTTGAAGAGATTAGAACAAGAATTGCTATGGTGAAGGTAGCATTTGGCAAGATGGGAAACATAATGACCAATGAAAAGATGTAAATTGCAATGGCGGTTAGGCGTTGAACCGTTAAGGCCTGTGGCATGTTTATGGTTGCAGCTACGGTTTGCAATCACATTTTCCTCATGTTGGACTGGTAGTACATGGTTCCGTCAATTGAAATGGCGGTTAGGCGTTGAACCGTTAAGGCCTGTGGCGTGTTTATGCTTGTGGCTACGGTTTGCAATCGCATTTTCCTCATGTTGGACTGGTAGTACATGATTCCGTTGCCCTGCTACTGAGTGAGTGCGTGGGCGACACTGTGAGCTGTGAAATTCACATGGAATGCTTTTACATCTGTCCTGTACAGTGACCTGCATGTTCAGAACAATGGCTACTGGCTGTTGCTAAACTGACTGATTTGCCTTTTCAGTTCACGAGTACATTTTTCAGGAAACTCCTGGGAATCGACACTGAAGCTGCGGAGTTCGTGCTTTATGCAACACTTTCGGCAGGTCGCCCTGCGGTAAAAGACCGAGCCATGTGAGAAAACCCGGGTCAATGAGGTCTTTCTGGTGACTACCGAGTCTATCGACGATGAACTGTGGTTTTCGTGGATGAATTTTGTGTTATCATTCTGGCGGCAGCATTATGCACAGTGTACCTGTGCAGGCTGTTGGATTGCCGAGACTCCTGTCTATTCCACTTTTCACATTGGACGGTGGGGAGCATTTTGTGTGATGTTCACTGGCACAGGAATAGAGCATAATGGGGACGACCCGCTGCCGTGAAGTTGGATCCCCAACTAACTAACTAACAATGTTGAAGTGCTACATAGAACCTGTCCTTTTGAACAGATGTGAAGCGTGGACAATGAGTTGAAAAATATCTAATGGCAGTGAAAATGTGGTTTTTGAGGAAGATGCAAAGAATACAATAGAAAAAAAAAAAAAAACAATGAGTAAGTCCTACAAGAAACAAAGGAAATCCTGCTGTAAACTAACTGATTAGAGAAATTAGACGTTGACAGTCAACATTTTTTGGTCACGTTATGAGAAGAAATAAATTGGAGAATTTGGTGACAATTGGCACAATTGAGGGGAAAAGAACAAGGTGAAGGCATTTGTCACCGACTCACTTACACATAGAATAGAGGGCTGCAACTCCAGCCCAAGGGAAACCATTGAGTCGTGCAGGACCCGAGCAATCTAGAACCTTCTCGAAAGAGATGGTCACTAAGTCCATGATTCCGTGGACACTGATGTGGCCCGCCTAATGCGGGGTCCACGAGGAACTCGGACAGAGTTACCGCCCGTGCCGAGTTAGGACACGCGGGGACAGTCAGAGGACAAACGGACTGGAGAGAGACAACAGGGCCTGCCTGAGAGGGACTCATAGATATTCGTAGATATACTTAGGCTAGATAGTGTGCTAGATTGTTGTATGACAACTATATGTTTGATGATTAACGATCTGTGATATGTATGATAAGAAAGCGCGGGTCTGTTTACCCACTGCGCCAACTGTACACTGTATGTAATAAATATTCTATATCCTAGCGAACAGTGTATTGTTGCCTGTATGAACCCGAACCATTATTTAGATAAGAGTAAGACCATGACAGGCTTTATGGGGGCCCGTCCGGGATTGGAAAATATACACAAATTGCAGAAAAGCATACAAACATGCACGATTACATTTCAAAACTATACATGGTGTATTATTATTATTTGAACTATTGAATGTATACACACATGTACGAGTGCAGGTTTGGAGATAGCACTCAAAATGATCTCAACATGAAAATTAAAAATCCCCACCCTTCGGAAAATTTTAACCGTAACCCACTTTATATATCCTTAGATCCAGTAACTCCAGAGTTGCCTTGTCCGCTGCGTTGTCTGCTGTACAACTCCAGCGCTATGATACTAGCACACTCCATTGTACGGACCAACAGAAACATTCCTTCAACGTGAAAATTGTCATCAACAGAAGAGTAAGACACAACATATGATTTCAGGGATCAAACAGTAAGATATACCCATATTGACTTTGTTTTCAAACAAGTATCTACAGAATTCACCTTTTGAAATCGACTAACAACGACGACAGCTTCACAAGTACAGACATTCATTTTCGGTGATCAATTTAATGAACCAGATGCCAACCTACAAACTATGGCAAAGACAGTCACAGACAGACGCACCATGGCCACACTCAAAATTAAGGCCACTGAACTGAATTAATTCGTGTTTTATACGTGTGAATTCCAGCAATTTTACAGAACAGACTTACAAATTGTGCAAACTGGATGGAAAGTGTGAATCACTATACAAAAGGAAAGACAATATCAGGATATACAGAAGTCAACAATTGTATCAGAAAGAATACATGCCAAATATTCCAGCACGGAAACGAACACTGTTAATGTAATTCCGTGTGCAGAACTTTCACAGGACAGGAACAATTTCCTTTACGTGCATAAAGACATCGACAATGTATATTTTATTGTATATGTATTAACTGTATAACATCCAATGTCTAATTTTATTATTATAATACTTTGTATTGTTATAATGTAATATGTACATATGAGCGTAAGGATAGTGGCGAATAGAATAAGTGGTGATGCTGAGAATCAACGCCTGGCAATCCCAATGCGCGAGTGTTACCAAACTTGCCTATAGTGGATAGCCCGACGAATGACGCTTAGCAATAGTGGTACAGAGTTAACATCATCAGGGCGATGCCAACCAAAGAGATTGATAACTCTCCATAACAGTAAACGAGGTGTGCTCAAAAAGGGAAACAACTCAAGGTCCGACATAAGATGAGGTAAAGGAGATTATGACATACACGGAGTATATTCGAACCATGACCACAACATTGACATAGCGTGCTCATAAAGAATCGAGTAGTGTGCATTAAATAGAGACGAGGGGAACCACGTCTGAATAGAGAGGAAAAATTTAAGAATGCTGTAAGAGGAAGTTGTAGCCTTATTCGAGACGTAAACCAATGGAGAATCCTTAAACCAGCATAGCCACAATAACTATGAGAGGATAATGCACAGACAATCGATTAAGAAAAATGAACAGAATGTAATGTCACGGAGTGCGGGTTGAATAATATAACGAGGTATGACAAGTACACCCAACCATAACATTTGTCAGACCACGACAAAACCTTGAGAGAAACCTCAACACTGAAAAAGAGAGAACAATATTTGAACTTAATCGCGGAAGAGATCAGAGCAAAAAGGGACGCAAGCGTGTACTTAGTATCATATAATCCCCTGACAAGGTTAGAAAGATGGGCCAAGAGTGACAACACCAGAATGTGTCACATTTCCAAGAGAAAGTGCCACATTCTCTGCGGGGGGAAGGGGGAGTGTGTCAAGGTCTTATATGTACGGAAGAATGTAAGTGCCGGTATGTAAGCGAGAGTCAGTGTAAGCATAGCTGAGGTAAAGGGCAGTAAGAGACACCACGGCTTGGCTAGTGGACGGTCAGGCAAGAAGCCCGTGAACAGAGCCACGTGATGTGGGAAGGTCAACGAGGAGAGAGGCAGTGTGTGTGAGGCAGCGAATAGGGACGGACGTGTGGAGATCTATAGAACGATAGAACGATAGAAGGATAGTGTTTGTGACGGATAGATGGAGATGAATGTTGTGTATTGATATTCGAGGAATGTACTAACTGTGATATGTGCGGGATGATGTGAAGTTTGATTGTGAATGATCATGCGGGCGACAGTGTAAAGATCGCCATTGTGAGCTAGCGCGTGGCTGTTGGTGGTGAACGATTGTTTGAGCGTGAACTGCGATCATGATGTCAGCTTGTAATATATTGTAATAAATGATTGTTCAGGAGATAGCTCCTGCCAGTTTCCGATTGCATTCATGTGTTATTAATAGATGTGTCGTAGATGTTATAATATACCTGCCATAGTCCAGTGGGCTAGACGGAGCCAGTAGTAAGACTCTGACAGCATTGAAGTAAATATCTGAATGGCATGGCCACGTGACATGGTTGAGACAAGAACACAGAGCTAATCCACAACACTAATGATCATGTGATATGGTGAAACATGACTGCCGACGATTGTTGGCATGGCACATGATGATGATGATGAATTACATTGCTTAACTTCCTGTTGCTCTGGGAAAATCCTAATTTATAATAGTTTATGTGTGCTTAACCATGTGCACAAAACAATAATCTCCCCCTATCTTGCGCAAAGAAAATAAAGAATTATATTTCAGTTGTTTTCATTACCTTCATAGTTGTGTGGCATATTCACTTTTGGAATTATACCTTTTGGTACAATGAATGCAAGTATTATAATGAAAGGGAATAAAACAGAATATGCCGTTTTATACCTTTTCTCCAGATTTTGTAACAACAAACAGCTCCAAATTATCCTCCAAAACTAAATGGGCTTGTGACGCTTTCAAACATGACTCTACTTTCTGCTGAATTTGCTCATCTGTGAAAAATTCTTCTTGATCTTCAAAAGGCATCTATAAAAATAAGAGGATATTAGCAATTGACATAAAAGTTAGCAACTTCCAAGGCAAGAAATACTGGAAATTCAAACATTTACAGCCATTAAAACAATATTCTAACTCTTAGAAAACATGCCTCAAAACCTTAGCTGATATATAACAGCCAATGTAGGGGTGATAGTTCTGCTGACTTATAAACTAAATACAACTGACATTATACTTTACAGTGAAATTAAATAAATAGACACATTCTGTGGGAGATTAGGAGAAGCATTGATCCCCATGCTAGTCGGCAAATCACTTGATGATGATGATGGACACCTCTAGTGAAGATTCAGCTGCCATTTAGGATAAACTTCGAACAAACACTGTTGTGTTGAAAATGGCTTAAACAAAAGGGTAATAGAAATGGGTGAATAAATAATATTTGCAATGTTCTTTTGTATGGATGTGAAACTTGGACAATGTGCAGTCAAGCTGAAAAACATCTGACGGCTGCAGAAATGTGGTTTCTGAGGAAAATGCAAAGAATACCATGGACAGACAGAAAAACCAATGACCAAGTACTACAGGAGACAAATGAAAATAGAAATGGGTGAATAAATAATATTTGCAATGTTCTTTTGTATGGATGTGAAACTTGGACAATGTGCAGTCAAGCTGAAAAACATCTGATGGCTGCAGAAATGTGGTTTCTGAGGAAACTGCAAAGAATACCATGGACAGACAGAAAAACCAATGACCAAGTACTACAGGAGAAAAATGAAAATCGTAAATTGATTAGAGAAATTAGACGTGAGAAATTAGACGTAGACAGTCAAAATTTTTTGGACATGTTATGAGAAGAAATGAATTGGAGAACTTAGTGACAACTGGCAAGATCGAAGGGAACAGACCAAGAGGAAGACCGAGAGGAAAACACCTGGATGGCTTGGCCACATGGCATGGACGAGACAGGAACACTGAGCTGATCCATGGCGCTGGTGATCGAATGAAATGGCGAGTCATGACCACCCATACTTTCCGGCATGGCACATGATTGATTGATTGCAATGTTATGGGTTCAATTTCACTTTGTCACAAAATTTACTGTTCTATAACAAAAACTGTGTTACAAACAAGATATAGTTTAACAAGATTGTTTTACTAAACAATGTTTATAGATTTAAGCAATAAGAATATTTATGTGTGCACTTTTAGAATGCCAGTTAGAACTGATAATCTCATACGTCAGAAAAAAATGCAACAAAATAATAAATGAACAACAATGATAGAAATAAAATAATTAATGAACAACGTCAGAGAACAACATTTATGAAAACAATATGATAACTAATATCAGTCACCAATGCAGACATAAATATTTCTACATTAGTATGAATGTGTCTGCACGCACAAATGGTTACACAAGCTAATATATCTACACATATATATGGAAGATTTGGATGGATAGAGACAGATGTGTATCATTAAAAATACATTTAAATATATTTCTCGTTTGTGCTTCTATTAAACCTCCTTACCTCATCTTCCTTGATCAGAACTGACCGAAAGCTTTTGACGGCCTTCTTAGAGCCTTCAATAGTTATTTCATTATCAGAAGGCATGGTCATACAAATTCCAAACTTTTGAGCAGCTTTCTTCAACTGTAAGGTTTGGAGAATCCTGATCAGTAAAGGATGTTTGTAATACAGTGTTAATTTTCTCGTTGAACTTTTGTCACTTGCAGATATCTTACCACTGTCAGTTCTGATTTCTTCACATTTCTGATCACCAATTTCTTCAGCCAAAGACAAATGCTTTTCTGGTAACCCAGGTGAGGTCAATGCTGTAATAACTGTATCCACATTTTTCAATATTGAGTCTGCGTCAATGTTGTTTTCATCTGGGGCAATGGACAACAGATACACCTTGTCTTCAGCAGTGAGGATATGATGATGAGGATAATTATTCTTGCAATGCTCAACTAGTAAGTTCCATTCTTTGGTTTGCTGGTATTTCTCTGGCAGGTGTGAAACTGTCTTAAACTGAATGAAGCTTGTCAAGAAATTTCTAAACTGTGCCTGCAAATAGTGAAAAGTAAATGTAAACTTTACGTGGTCACTACTTCTGTAGTAATATCATTATTAATTAATGTTTACATAGAGCTGTAGATAATGTTAATATTCTTAAGCAAGTGAATCGGTACAATTATCTCAGAACAGTCATAACATTTGATGGGAAATGTCTTGAAGAGATTAGAACAAGAATCGCCACAGGGAAGGTAGCCTTTTGCAAGATGGAAAACAAACTGACCAATAAACAGATGTAATTTGCAACAAGATAAAGAGTGTTGAGGTGCTACATAGAACCTGTGAGTTTGTATGTAACTGAAGCGTATACAATGAGCAAACAGGTTGAAAAACATCTGATGGCTGTGGAAATGTGGTTTCTGAGGAAAATGCAAAGAATACCACGGATAGACAGAAAAACCAATGACCAAGTCATGCAAGAAACAAATGAAAATCGTAAACTGCTAAGAAAAATTAGATGTAGACAGTCAACATTTTTTGGTCATGTTATGAGAAGAAATTGGAGAACTTGGTGATGAGTGGCAAGATTGAGGGGAAAAAGAACAAGAGGAAGGCTGAGAAGTAAATACCTGGAGGGCTTGACCATGTGGCATGGTCGCGACAGGAACACTGAGCTTATCCTCAACTCTGGTGATCGAGTGAGATGGAAAGACATGACCACCCATGCTTACTGGCATGGCACATGATGATGATGAATGTTAGTTACCTTTCCAAACTATCTGTTAACCATAACAAATATGTTTTATTTGCTAAACTTAATTTTTCAACCATATTTCAATAACTTTCAAGGTAATATGAACGAATGTAACAATTAATGCAGATGATAACATTTGGCAGAATGTTAAAACAAAGCTACCAAAAAAAAACAACTAAGTAAAGCCAATTTTTTTTTTTTATTTGCATATCCCTTACAGGACACTGCTGTCAACAGCAGCATCTTTCAGCTGTCTGTTGATTTCTTGGCATGGTTACGCTCAGTAGTTTTCCATTGCTTTCTGAGCGGCCAGCTCAGTTATCCCGCAAGTCACCAGCGGGGGTAGAACCGCCTCCAGTTCCCTCCTGCTACGAGACTCTACGTGATAAACGGGATTACGGCCAGAGAGACCGGCAAGTAAAGCCAATACAAAAGCAAAATCCTTAAATATTTGAGTAATGAACACATATTCTGCATCAAGCCAAAAAGAGTTAGAATATCTTGCATGTATATCTACAGATTATGAAAAAAATGGGCAGAGAAATAAAAATAAGAATTCAACAATGAATGTATCAACAGTCACCACTGCTATAACATCAAAACATGCTGAAGATAAAATTGCAAATGATTAATAGTTTTTCAATAATGACTGTTTTTTTTGGTAATCTATGTTTAAAATTGACTCTAGCCATATAACATTTTTTTCCATACTGACCTGTTGTTAAAAAACATCTATGTTAAAAATTGACTCTGACCATAGAACAATAGTGAAAGGTAACACATTTTCCCACACTGGCTGTTTCTTTTATCTATGTCAAAAAAGGACTATAATGATATAATAAAAGTGAAAGGTCACAACATGTGAAATAAGAAAAGTGACTGGTATCACAGATGTGAGAAAGTGAAAACATTTCGACATAAGACAGATAGTATGAGCAATACAGGTAGGCCCCTGTTAACGTTGGAGTTACGTTCTTGGAAAATGTGACATCAAGTGAAACGACGTATAGCAAAACACTATTTCCCATAGGATTAAATGAAATACAGTGTATTGTGTACCACAGTAATGTTTATTTTGATGGTTGTTGATATTTATTGGCTAAATAGAGGTGGGTTGGAGGGCGAGTGGTAGATTTATTGGGACGTAGAGGCATTAAATTCTGCCTCTTTATCTGAGGATAAAACTGTAACCTCTTCCTGCCTCTTTTCCTGGCTCTTCTCTGCTTGAAAAAAAAATGTGTCCAATGCCTGCTGCACAGTAACCACCCTCCTCAGTATCAGCACCCGCCGCTTCACCTGTTGTCTGAATATTGTGCAGGTGTGAATGTTTCTTAGAGCGCTCAAACCAACCACTACTCGGTCTAAAACTATTGATTTTGTCAGCACCTGCATGAATTGTCCTTGCCGTCGTTGGAGGTAAACCATGGACTTTACCGATATCAACAGCCAGATCACCAGCCTCAAAACGATGTTATGGCGAAATGTAGTGACGTAAAGTGAAGTTAGTCCCCTATGTGACGACGACATTATAGGGAAACGACATATACCGAGGCGACGTATAGTGGGGCCTACCTGTACATGTGTTAAGTTATTTGCAAGTCCTTTACAAGATGTTGCAATCAACCCCAGCATTTTGGGCTGTTTGTGAATTTCTAGCCAAATTTGCATTCGGAAGGTTTGCTATTGCTTTCTCATAACGATGCTAATACCATTGTTAATAGGAAGTCTGCTTTAAAATCACCTGCAGTAAATTTCAAACCCAGTATGCAGGATTGTGAAACATGCTCTCTACCCTTTAGCCACAGATAAACGTGTAGAATACCCAAAAAATATAGGACGCTGTTTCATGTCTTGATGTGCATTGGGTATAACTGGGTAACTGTACGCTATGCCTTTAGGCACACTGAGTGTTAGGTCCTAGTGCCATATTTTTATAGACCAATCAGCATTTGACGGATAATGTGGTAAATATTAGGCCTGCCCCAAGGGTGTTCCCTCATGCCCACTTCAGGCTGGGTTGACCCTGGACATGTTTTGGGAAGTAAAGGCAGCCAGCATGATATTGATATCATAGATCAAGGACCGGCAGGTCAATAAAAATATGGAATTAGCACCATAAACCCATTATGCTGCAAAGGAAGGAAAAGGGTCCCAAATTCTTACATGGCTTGTCTCTGATTATATTTAAACCATCTCAAAGAATATATGATCAACCTAAACAATGTTTATCACACACTGAAGATCCACCCCATTACACAATATACACACACATGTGTGTGCACACACATGCACAAATAGAGTGGAATTAACTGCAATATAACAATGCATACACATAAATATCTAAGACATGAAATTAACAAAAAAATAAACCATGAAATAAAGTTGAATTCTAGCAAGCTCTTACAAGCAAGCAAATCTTACTTCATATCCATCCTTCCTTGCCACAAACATCTCTAAATCATCACTGACAACTATGCAACATCCATGGGTGATCAAGCAAGAATTCAAACATTTCCGGACTATTGGATCACACAGAAATGCTTTTTCATTTTCTGTGAACTGAAACTGAAAGTTTAATCAAGAAAACATAAAACAAAACACTAGCATATTTATTAATATAGATAAAGTTACAGACATTCAGATGTTTCCTATTTAAGCAATATACTGTCAAAGGACATTACTAATGTTCTAGGCCAGGGGTGGGCAAACATTTTGTGCATAGGGCCACATTGACAAATGTAAAGCTATTGGGGGCCGCATATACATTATGTCCAGTTTGTTTATAGCAACCTATCATAATACAAAATTAGGTATTATTTATAAGTTATTAAACAGTATAAATAACTAATTATTGCAATTTTATTTTACTTATACACTTATACATTATATTTTACAAGATGGACACAAACTTTTACTAATTTGTTAAAAAGATTTTAAAATTGTTTATTACAATAAACTTTTTTTTAAAAACTATCTATCAATGGCTTCAATTTAGACACAAACCGACTAAATTGTCACTACAATTGTTGATTTCTAATGAGATGTATGTAATTGTTTGCAATTTTTGACAATATTCATGAAATCTGCAGCAAGTTTACTTGTTGAAATTCACATCATAGCATGCAAGGTGCAGTCTGACAATAAAGACCTATTGTTAGATTTGTTGATCTTCATGCATTTTAGCATTACATTACGAAGGTCTGTTTACAAAAGTAGAAAATTAGAAAGAAATCTTATCAAACATATTAAAATATAACGGTACATCATAAAATCATAATGGTACATGAAAATCTGTAAAATTCAACAAAATAACTTAAAAATTAAGTAAAAATGTTTATTTCTAAATGCCCCCGAGGGCCGCATAATATCAGTTGCTGGGCCGCATGTGGCTCGAGGATGTAGTTTGCCCACTCCTGTTCTAGGCAATATATCCACAAAGAACTACATTTTATCTATGAAAAGTTATATACAAAAAGAATGCCCAACTATGTATATTGTACAATATATATCTCAATTATTACCTGGAAGCCGGCTCCATGGCAAAGGGGTTATGGACGCAGTTCATGATCCCGCATGCCCGCTCTCGAAACACAGCTGAGCGTGATTTGGCAGCAGACCGCATATATCATAGCTAGCCTCCCATATCATCCTGGCTAGCAACAAGTAAACTAAAGTATCCCTTTTCACATCATCAAGCGTACTGGGTATATGGTGCTAACCCCATGTTTAAAGATCAGTCAGCAATCAATGAGTGATGTGGTCAATATCATACTGCATTACTTCCAAGACCATTTCCTGGTACATATTTTAGGCTAGGTCGATATTGGAGTCCAAGTCAATGTATAACTCCAATCTCAAGAGGATTCAAATACGTGACCCCAAAGCCAGTAGGCAAGCTTGCTAGCTGCTGCACTACTGTGACTTCCCTGCCTACCAGTACTAGATGTTCAATTAAGCAGCACAAAACTGATGGTTTATCATTTGTAATATCACTATACAGATGACACACATTCACAGACCTCATCATTTTCCCCATATAAACAAGTTTTGAATGCCATCATCATGTTTTCTAATACCAAATAATCAGATTTCACATTGTATTAGTGGTATAAACTGCAAGAATAGTAAATTCCCATACACATTTCTCTTTCACAGCAAACTGTAAAACTGTGGCAGCTATCCATCCATCATGTGCCATGCTATAAGTGTGGGCGGTCATGTTCTGCCATCTCACTTGATTACCAGAGTCGTGGATCAGCTCCGTGTTCCTGTCTCGACCATGCCATATGGTCAAGCCATCCAGGTATTTACTTCTTGGTCTTCCTCTTGGTCTTTTCCCTTCAATCTTGCCAGTTGTCACCAAGTTCTCCAAGTCATTTCTTCTCATAACATGCCCAAAACATTTTGACAGTCTACGCCTAATGACTCTAATAAGTTTACGATCTTCATTTGTTTCTTGAAGGACTAATTCATTGGTTTTTCTGTCTATCTGTATTCTTTGCATTTTCCTCAGAAACCACATTTCCACAGCCATCAGATGTTTTTCAGCTTGACTGCTCATTGTCCATGCTTCACATCCATACAAAAGTACATGTTCTATGTAGCACTTCAACGCTTTTTTTCTCGTTTCAATTGATATCTTTTTATTGGTCAGTATGTTTTTCATCTTGCAAAAGGCTATCTTCACAATTGCAATTCTTGTTCTAATCTCTTCAAGGCATCTCCCATCAGATGTTATGACAGTTCCGAGACAACTGTGGCAGCTATATCATTCATATAAATGGTAAATGTTTGCTGCAAAACTACATCAAAACAAAGGCAGCTAACTCAAATATTGATACACTTATTATTTTACTTATTTAGTCATTAGATTTTAATGTGCATGTTACAATTTAATTTCATTTGTTTTAAAAAGCACATGGAAGACACATTAGTCCATTGGCTAGCATGTATCCAATGTGCCTCATTGCATGGAAAAGGGTCCTTTTACATAGGATGTGTTTCACTTTACATGTTCCACAGTGGCCAGAAACAGGGATAACTAGCATCACCTGGTCATCACATTTTAAAGTGTTGCAAAGAGGTGTGATTAGGGGTGGACCTGGAAATTAAACATGTGACAGAATCTCTTGCTGGGATTGATAATGCAAGTGTATCTTGATTGATCCATGTCGTGTGGGAAAATATCAGGCTGGAATTTCTTGGCTGGGGTGAAAGAGTCACTGTCAAGCAGAACAGAATTTAACAAATAACAACTTGCATGAGAATGGAGATCAAGGCTGCCACTGCAGATCACCAATATATCACTTACAAAGTGATTGTATTGAAGACTTATCCCAAATGCTGCATCAGTACCATAATACCATCCAAACCGAACATACTGAAGCTGTTGTAGTATTGTAATTAGCAACAAACTATCAACATCATCATGTGCTATGCCGATAAAAGTGAGCGGTCATGTTTTGCCATCTCTCACGATCAGAGTCGTGGATAAGTTTTGTGTTCTTGTCTCTACCATGCCATGCGGCCAAGCCGTCCAGATATTTACTTCTCTGCCTTGCCCTTGTTCTTTTCCTGTCAACCTTGTCAGCTGTCATCAAGTTATTTAGCTTATTTCTTCTCATAATGTGTCCAAAAAATGTTGAGTTTACATCTAATTTATCTAATCAGTTTACGGTTTTCATTTGTTTCTTGTAGGACTTGCTCATTGGTTTTTCTGTCTTGACCTTGGTATTCTTTGCATCTTCCTCAGAAAACACATTTTCACTGCCATAGATGTTTTTCAGCTTGTTTGCTCATTGTCCACGCTTCACATCCATACAAAAGTACAAGTTCTATGTAACACTTCAACACTCTTTTTCTCATTGCAATTGACGTCTTTTTATTGGTCAGTATATTTTCCATCTTCCAAAAGGCTATCTTTGCCATACCAATTCTTGTTCTAATCTCTTCTAGGCACCTCACATAAATTCTTCTAAGGCATTGATAATTTCTGCTGTGATGTTTGGACCTGGGATCTTGCTTGTCCCGAATGCTGTGATGTCGGTTCCTAAATCAATCAATCAATCAATCAATCAATCTTGCTAGTTTTCATTTGGTTAAGAGAATTCTGAACTTCCATCGTCAAAATTGATGGCCCTTCATTATTATTCTGAATATCATACTGTTCTTCTCTTGAATCATCATAGAGGTCTTTCACATAATCTGACCATGCATGTAAAATCCTGATCTTTTTCTATTATGATTTTGCCACTGAAGTGTGTGTTCTTTTGTTAGTAATATCATTAACTCTTTTGTGCATTAATTAGATAATTTGAGTGTTGTGCTGGTTTTAAATTTCCCTGCATTTTTCCTCAAGCCATTCTTCTTTTGCCTCTTTGCATTTTCCTCATTTTCCTGTGCCAGTCTCTCTGGCCTAGGGGTTAACGACTTTCTCCGTAATGCTGTATATTCACGTGGGTAACGCAGCTGTACGAGATTCAGTAGCGGATTGCGTCATACTGGTTACATATGGGAGTATATGAGCCAGTCGCTCAGAAAGCAATGGCAAACTGAGCGTAATCTTGCCAAGACATCAACAGCAGCTGAAAAATGCTGATGTTGACTGCAATGTCCTGTAAAGGATATGCAAAAAACAAATTTCCTGTGAATCTCTTCATATTTTTCAAGGTTATTTTTATTTCTTCTTATTTCCATGAGTTTTAACCCTTTAACGGGCATAGCGCCTGATAGCGTTCGATGCGTTAAACGGGCATAGCGCCCAATCGCGTCTTTGACGACTAGTCGTTTTAAAAATGCGATCTCTCGGTTTTCCGACACTTCCGATGGCTACTTTCACTTTCGCCGATAGCTTGACAACGTGGCCGCCATTTGTAAACGCGCTACAATGACTTTGAACAGACTTTAACGGACTTTTTTTGATAGTTTTCGGGATTTTTACGCTGTTTTTCAAAATGGATTTCGGCGATTCTTCAAGTGATAGCCGAGATTTCGCTCTGTTCAATTTAAATGACATTAAAGGGCACGAAGTTGATTATTAATCGGAGCTAGATATCAGTGCAAAGCGTTACTTTGCATTAGCAGTCGTGAGTCGGACTTTAAAGAAAGTGATTATGATTCTGAAAATGTGTTTGTAAATTGCCGTATAGATGACGGAAAATCACGAACAACATGCCGTATTTCGTAAATATTTGTGTTCATATATGGATTACCGGCAACAATCACATGAGTAACATATTCTGCATGCTTTTCCCTTCATTGTGTTGTTTATTTAACTAAAATCGGTTGACTAACACCTTATTTGTGATGTTTTTACTAACGCGACCCAAAATTTTACAGAACCTGAAAAAATCTTGCCCGTTCAGGGCTACAAAACGGACAAGCGTCTGCCCTGTAAAGGGTTAAGATGTCTTCCATCATCCATTTCTTACGTCCCACCAACTTCATTTCAGTGATAGTTGTTTCTGCAGCCTGGCTGAGTATGGTCACTGACATCTTGAAATAGAATTTCCAGATCGGACAATGCATCAAATTTGTTTGTTTTTTTAACCTCTACACTGAATTTATCTTTTATCTCTGTGACAAAGTCTGCACAAGCCCATCTAGTTGGCTTGAGTCAGTATAGGCCTACTCTAAAAACTCGATGTATTTGTTTTTTCTTCATGCTTATATTCTTATATATGTCCATGTCTATATTATAACATACTCTTAATGGATATTACTAATTGTATATGTGTATATATATTGCAACAGAATAGTTGTAAAGTTGCTATTTACAAAATAGTGTACCCTGCCAAACCTACAGATTTGGTCGAGACAAGTTTTTCAGTTTTGTCTGAGAAAATCATGGCAGCCGAACTTGGATGAATTACTCCCGGTCAGGAAAATCTAGCAGTGACACGTTCTTTTTGTTAGAAACAGTCAAGGTAGCAACACTGTCAATCACTAGGCTCTTAGAATATATCTTGAGTGTGAGAGTTTTTTTTCTTGTGGCGCGTGTACGCCAATATTTTACTTAACTGAAATAGAAAAAAAAACCTAGGGCAATAGCCACGCACCGGACAAGTTTTGGTCATGAAGTGTTGAAGGGTAAGAGTATCAAACTGAGTAGATTATTTGCCATGTGCAGTCAGACCGGTCTTTGTGAGTTAAGGTCAGGGAGGATAGCTGATAGGATTGTGAATATAACCTTTAGACTAGATCGCTCATATTATAAGTAGTACTGTAATGTTTGAACATGCTACTGTGGAAAAGGGTACAACGAAATAGGGTAGGAACCAACTAAACGTGGGAATTCAAAATAGCGTATTACGATGTGGGATAATCTGAAAACTAGTTGTGTTTTCGTTCATAACCAAATTCCGATTATTCACTATACAAGTAGAGTTAGGCTATACTAATTGAATGCTAAGTTAGTAACTAATATATTCAATTGCTTAATGTGTATAATTCGAAGGAGTAATTCAAATAGTATATAAATGTATTTACTGGATAATTATTTCCTTCCAGTACACCTAGTTTTATTTACTAACACATGTGGTTAGGGGAAATACTAACGAGGTAGAGCCAGAGAAACTATCTATTCTCACTATTACTCTTATTTGTAACTACAATAATTTTAAGTCTATATTGATGATTAAGTAAGATTGTGTGCATCTTGAGATATGTGTTAACAGAGACACATATATTTATAAGCACACCCACAACCGGACCCGAGGCTTTTATCTTTAGAATCCTTAAAGCACTCATGTCTATGCAGTTTGTATCATCATTTATTATCCATGAGAAGACGAGAAAGTGATCTGTACTTATCTGTGACCATGACCTAATCACCTTGACTAGACGTGACCGCCGTATGGCATCCAGTTAACCCTTCTTGGTTGTCTATTTCTGTGTAAGATTTTAGTTACTTCAGACCATGTTGCTTTCAGAACACATATAAACACGTGGTAATGGGGTTGGACACCACTGCAGATCATTGTCCGATGTAGTGGATTTGATTTAGGCACCGAGGAAGGAGGGCAATCAGTCACGCACATATGCACACACACCGTTTGGGTTTTATATATCACAGTAGACATGAGTTAATTAGATAGACTATGACCTAGATTTGACCTATAGTTGACCTATGTGGTGCAGTTTTGTGACATCACAACATGGGGTACCTTGGGCGGTATAACCCGTATATAACATTATACTTTGATTCATTCATCTCATTCCCTCAGGTCATTCCCTAAATAATACTCCATTACAACATTTAGTACTACTATTATATATACAGTGGTACCTCAGGTTACGAACGCCTCAGGTCACGAACAATTCAGGTTACGAACAACTTTGAAAATTTTATGTCTCGGGTAACGAACAGTGCCTCGGCTACGAACGAAGGCGAGAGAGAGACAGCAAGGTGTAACGTTGGAGACAAATGATCGTGTACAATACAAAAAGTACTACAGATGAGGTTGTGGATCTTCAGAATGAACAGCTAAAGACATTAAAGGAGGAGCAGTCGTCTGATGATAAGGAGTCAGTGACTGTTTCAACTGCCAGGATTAAAGAAATTTGCAGCAAGTGGGCAAATGTCCAAGACTTCATTGTGAACCATAATCCAAACAAACTTCCTGCTAACAGGGCAGTAAACCTGATGAATGATAACATGATGGCCCACTTCAGAAAGATTCTCCACCATAGATAGCGACACATTTCCCTTCATAGTTTCTTGGTGCAGAAAGATTCCCAGTCGGCTGCCAAGAAACAGCGACAAGATACTTCTGAAACTAATGATTCAGAAAAACAAAGAAAGTGACAAATTTCCAATGATCGTTTTCTTGGTAATAAAGATAGACTAAATCTTATTTTTTTAATTTTACGTTTAATTCATTTGGTTGTTTTCTTTCTCTTTATTTAACACCTGAAGTATATGTATTCTCTGCGTTTTGTCAGGTAAAGGACCGGATGTTGATAAAAAAGAACGATTTTCTCAACATGAAACGGATTGTCTTTATTTAATTGATTTCAATGTTCTGGGTTACGAACGTTTCAGGTTATGAACCGAGTTCTGGAACAAATTAAGTTTGTAACCCGAGGTACTACTGTACTATTATGAGATCTTTCAACATAATATAGGAACTTCCGGTCTCCAACATGGCGGATAGGCATTTGAACTGTTAAGACCTCTGGAGTGTTTATGCTTGTGGCTATGGTCTGCATTCACATTTTCCTCATGTTGGACTGGTAGTGCATGGTTCCATCACCCTGCTACTGAGTGAGTGTGTGGTGGGACACTGTGAGCTGTGAATTTCATGTGGAATGCTTTTACATCTGTCTGTGGTTGTTTGTGGCGTGAACTGCATGTTCGGAATGATGGTGGCCAGCTGTTGCTGAAATGACTGGTTTGCCTTTTTGGTTCACGAGTGCATTTTTCAGGAGACTCCTGGGAGTCGTTGCTGGAGCTTTGGAGTTCATGCTTTGTGTGGTGCTTACAGCGGGTGGCCCTGCAGAAAGAGACCGAGCCATATGGGATAAAACCCAGGTCAATGAAGTCTTTCTGGTGACTGCCGATTCCATTGACGATGAACTGTATTTTTCGTGGAGGACTTTTGTGTTGGCATTCTGGCGGCGGAATTATGCACAGTGTACCTGTGTGGGTTGTTGACTTACTAAGACTTCTGTCTTTTTCACTTTTCACACAGGGCAGTGAGGAGCATTTTGTGTGATATTCACTGGCAAAGGAATGGAGGATACTGAGGACGACCCGTTGCCTTGAAGTTGGAACCGCGACTAATTAACTAAGTAGCAAAATATAATCATGTATGTAGGCTAGGAATTTACTTCTTAGTCGTCATGTATAACATGTAATGTTCCATATTATGAACTGTGCACTAATGTATATTGTGACGCAGGATGTGCATGCTTTCAATGGTATTCGTCCAATAACATGCGGTGTGAAACCAGCCTGGGAACGTCTGTCTAGAGGTTCAATGATTGTTCAGACTTAGAATATAGATGTTCCTATGTCTGTAGTCTGTAGAATAAAACGTCTGTGAGTGTAAGTAAAAGGAGAGATAGAATAATGTGTGTGTGTGTGTGATGTTTTCCTAAGGTCAGTGTGGTGTTCTTGATCTTAGGATAGGGAAGTATATGTAGCAAGATTAGATAGCTCATGCTATTCTGACCTTGATGTTATAAGACCTATGCACGGCCATCAGTGAATAGTCCATGGCCAATATATTCGTTCAGTTGTCACGACAGAATATTTACCTGCTCTCATTGAATATATTTCACAGATTCCATACCACCAGCATAAATATTTGATGGAGTCAAGAATTTCTACTTGATGAAAATCAACGCTCACTGAACTGTAACATACATATTTTTGGGTTATCTACCACCAACCAATTAAGAGGACTTGTATACACACGTGCCGTGCCACATATTTTCATCAAAAATTTTGACATTGTTATAAACGAAGTTAATAAGAAAGGATCTGGAAGTTATTTATGGAGGAACTCTGAAGTTTGTCATCTAGGACAGGAAATTTGGGTATGACATTTCACCGGAGGAGGATAAGTCAAGGTGAGATCTGCAGCTAAGTGGCCAACATGTTATATAATCCATCAAGATTCTAACTATTCCAAGCCTAAATCCTAGAGTCAGTGATTAGAACATTCCAGTTAAACTAGAAGAGAGTAGAACAAGACTCATCAAATTCAACAGTGTTAGGAGAAGTACAGGGAGGTGATAAACCTGTTTAGTGTATAGGGCTGCATGCATCCTGTAGATCACCCGCTGTGTGTTTATTATTAAAATGTAGGTGTTGTGATTTTCTAATTTTAACCAACCTTAGTTTGTTATCATCCTACTCAATAGTAGTATAATTAGAGTGTAAGAAGATATGAAAGGTATGTACTTTATACATATTAATCTGTCTATCTCTGTGTTAGTGAGAGTGAATTCAGATTTGGGGGCTCAGCTTTATTCAGGAAAAGTAGCTGGAAAACTTAAGTAGCCTGTCTTAATCTAAGTATGGTTGTACACCATTCAATTCCTGCCTGGCACTGTCAGAAGACTAGATCTGTTCTGGGACCTTTAATCAGCCCAGAATTACGAGCCATTTGGTTTCGTCTTCATCAGTGACTCATCTTTCTATTCATAGGAAGTCTATCTGCACCTAATTTGATATATTCTCTATTATCACAGCAGACACAACGCTACAATATCTTCACTCTTCAGTGCACCTAGATAAAATTTGGTGTTCTTGACCTTTTTTAATTATATATGTATACTGTTTATAAGTAATCTATTGTTGCTGTAGTAGTCTGCATTTGGTTTAGATTTTGCAACTTCTAAGGCATTTATAAATCGTCTGTTGATGAGGATGTAATAAATCTGGTTTCTGGTTTTATTTTCAAGACTCCTCCATGTCCATAATCTCCTTGGATGTTGTTAATACCAGATGTTTCCAATAATCACTCTCTGTTTCCCACTGTACATGTCTGCAACCTCTTTCATTATGTTCCCCTAGTCCATACTTGCCTACTGTGCATCCATCTGGTTGATTTCCAACTTTAGCATTAAAGTCACCCAATATATTTAGTTCTGAATACTTACATTTCGAGAAGGCATTATCCAAATCACCATAAAATTCATTGATGATGTCGTTACTGCTGTCTGTTGTTGGTGCAAAACTTGTATGATGTTGAAATTAAAAGGTCTGCCACTTAACTTTACCATTAATAGTCTGTCTGATACAGTCCAATATCCACTGATAGATTGTGATCTCTCCAGATCGATAATAAGTGCTACACCTTGCTGTTGTTTCTATCTACCAGAATGGATGTTATATTCCTTGGATCTTATCATGCCAATTCCTTTCCATCTGGACTCACATATACCTAAAATGTTAATATTCAGTCTTCTCATTTCTTGCTTGATATTATCCAATTTCCCCATCCTCTCTCACGGTTTGAATGTTACACATTGCTTGCTTGATGGTTTGGAGTCACCTGGCTCACATGACTATCCCTACTGGGCGAGGCTGCTCCTGCGGAGCACCTGTTTACGTCGTGTCTCTGATTATCTATTAATTGATAAAACATGATTTTCTAGGCATCTGTAAAGAAGGCAGTTTGCCATTGCTTTCCTTCTTAGCAGTGACCATACTTGTTGATGACTGTAGCCATTGTCTTAAAAAAAAGATCTTCTGTCTACCATCATGAAATTAGAAACCATAACGAAAAACTGTCTGTCGGCTGCTTTTCAACTTCATCCACCATCTGCACACATGGCTTCACATAACCCTGACGGTGGTTAAACTCCACCTTGCCCAAGGATGTCACTAGGCTAGCAGAGGCACCATACTTCTTTTTGAAAGGGGATACCCCTATCCCACCACCCACTATAACTAGTGTTATGGAGATACCCCTATCCCACCACCCACTATAACTAGTGTTATCCTAATAAGCAACAACCTAAAATTATTAACTTAAAGAACAGAATTAACTTTAAATTATTCAGAGAAACAATAGAATTTGTCTCATGACTTTGGAACTGATCAGTT
Source organism: Cepaea nemoralis (assembly GCA_014155875.1). Classification (NCBI taxonomy): domain Eukaryota; kingdom Metazoa; phylum Mollusca; class Gastropoda; order Stylommatophora; family Helicidae; genus Cepaea; species Cepaea nemoralis. The sequence goes on along the minus strand of JACEFZ010022111.1, from coordinate 171,325 downwards.
AATTCTCTACCCAAGTGTTATGCTCAAATACAGAGACTTAAATTATATCAATAAATATATTAATATCACGTTTAATTCTAAATGCAAAAATATTACCTTTTTGTCTTCCATTGTGAGAATTGCCTTTAGTCTTGACACCAAATCCTTAGATCCACTGATAGTTATCTCTTCTTCATCTTCATCAATGTCAACATCAAGATTATGTGTTTTTTGCTTGAGACTATTCTTCAAATTTAAAATATTCAGAAACCACAACAATGCAGAGTTTTGGATGCATATAGTAATTTTTTTTAACTTGGTACTCTCTTTTCCTCCCATAGACGGTGTGTTTCCTGAGCTATGACTACTCTCATCTGGTATCATGCTGTTTTGATCTGGATTAGGCACAGATTCATCTTGATGTGAACCAGGTTTTAAGTCTCTCTTCAGTCGGATGATAGTATTATTAATTATATTCACTATGAAATCCATTTCTTGAGATTTGGAAGCAAGACACACCAAAGTCACAGATGTGTCTTCAACAAAGAGCTGCTGATGAGTGTAGGTTCTGTCAAATAATTCCACAAAGTTAGTCCACTCTTGCTGCTGTTGACACTCTGTACTAGGCAGAGGAGAACATTCTTTTGAAATCACCAGTGTGAATATGAAATTGTGAAATATTTCCTGAAATATATGAAAACATTAAATTTATTATAAATATGACATTATTACAGTACAGGAAATTTAGACTATGAACATAACCAGAGACATTTATCAAATTACATAAGTTATCAATGACAAGCTCACCTGTTAAATTCATTGGTTTAAAAATAATCTTATAAAAATAATTTATGATCTCATTTAATAAAATCATGATAAACCAAGCACAGAAGATGATAAACTGGTGTTAGAGAAATTAAAAAGTACTAAAAATAATTCTGTAAAGAGAACTCTTTACCCTACAAAGAAAATAAGAAAAAGAAAGAAATAAAAGATTTATACTAGCAGTGTTTCAAGATAATGATATTGCTTATTGTTCTATCTGTTATCTCTATTATGGAGTGCAGGATTCTCAACCATATCACACCTAGCCTTTCTATCTGAGAAGTTGCTGAGGATTGGCTGAATTTTGACCAATAAAGTTGTCTAACCCTCCTTAGGTATGTCTTACAATAACTAGAAATGAAAAGAAAGCTGATTGGGGAAAAAGGGACAAATCAATTATTTTGGCCAGTGTTATCTATACTCTCTTTATAGCGAAGTAATAATGAGAGAGATCAAAGAGAAGCCAGGAATACTAATTGGAGGATATAATATAAACAATAAACGCTATGCAGGTGATACAGTATTGGTGGCGGATAATGCAACAGACCTACAACAATTATTAGACGTTGTATCAGAGAGTGCACAGAAAGGCCTCTCCTTGAATATCAAGAAAACAGTAACAATGGTGATGTAAAAAGAAATGGGGACACCAAAATGTGACATAGAAATAGAAGGGGAAATTCTCAACCAAGTGGATAATTTTAAATACCTAGGGGCACTTATAACATTGGATGGAAGATCTACAACAGAGATTAAGAGCAGAATAGGGCAGGCAAAAGCCACATTTTAGAAAATGAAGAGTATCTTATGGAATAAGTCGCTATCAATGAATGTAAGAAAGAGAGTGCTAAAATGCTAAATAGAACCAGTTTGCTATATGGCAGCGAATCTTGGAATGTAAATGAACAATTAGGAAGAACTTAGAAGCAACAGAGATGTGATTTTCAAGACGAATGTTGCGAATTCCTTGGACTGCCAGAGTAACTAACAACGAATGCCTGAAAGAGGCTAATGAAACTAGAACACTATATACAACAATAAGAAAGAGACAAACAGCTTTCTTTGGTCATGTGATGAGAAGAGAGGCATTGGAGAACATCGTGACAACTGGAAAGATCGAAGGGAAGAGAGGCAGAGGCAGACCAAGAGAAATGATGCTGGATGGATGAGACGGTGGCATGGAGGAATATCATCAGCAGAGTTGATCCAGAACACTAAAGACCGAGATCTGTGGAGAGCCATGAACGCCTACGCCAGCCGGCACGGCACTTGATGATGATGATGATGTTATCTATACAACATTCAGGAAAAACTACACTAGAAGGAAATGTTGACGGCAGCTGTGCAAGTGGTAGGCAATGGTACAAGTTAGAAGATACAAAAGCCTGTCATGTGTACAAGAGAAAGTGTTGGCAATCAATTGCAGCCAACCTCCACTGTGAAGATAGCACTGATATTTCTTGAAAACATTAGATATTTTGCTTGTTTCAGATTTACAAACACTTCCCTTCTTTTTCCCACATATTTGGTAAATGAATATTTCTATAACAGCTCCAGGCTCTTCCCATAGACCACACGAGGAGACTCTGCACAGTCATGAACTTCATAACACCCATGAGGATCCAAATGTGTATATACCAGAATTATGCACGCTATAAATATTCATCTGCGTGTAGCAGTCAACGATTCCAGTTCTGTGTTAGCTGACTATTCTTCTTTGTCTTTTACAAAGCACTCTTGTCTGGCCTCACCCCTTATGACTAGGTCAAGGTTCAAGATTCACAGTCATCACTTGATTGTTTCACATCCTCTTCTCTTAGGGCATCACGAGTCATGGACCATTCCTTATTCACTTTCCACACTAGCCCGGCTTGCACGCTTATTCTTTCCTCTTACACCCAAATAGTCTGGCATAAAAATGAAACTGATATTTGTCATCGTCAACCTCTTCAGAGACTCCACCCACTGTCTTTGAGCCCAGCACATCTTGAAAATGTTGAGCATACTCAGAGAGCCATAAAGAAAAGATTCCTGGAGGTAAGCCTGTATCTCCAACCAGGCTATTGCTTTAGTTACTGCTATGACCTCCATTGCCAGTGCCCCCTCTGACCTGAGTATAGAGAGTTCATGTATTAAAAAAAAATGTCTGCCAAACTGTTAATAAACATTGCTGTTGCCATTATTGACAGGGTTTTAATCAATTTAGCTTTTTGCTAGCATTTTAACTTATTTCATGTCAATAGTTTAACATCTGTCATCCATATTGTGAGCACAGAATGACAGTTTAGCACAATACCTTAGCATCATTGCTTCCCGTGGACTGATAAGTGTATGGTTTCACTGATGTTATGACTATATTCATTTCTATTATTTTTAAAAGCACTCAGAATAATAGCTAATGTTATTTTCTTATAACAATAAAAAAAATTAACACAAATTTTGTGGAACAATTTTTTTGTTAACTATAGTAAAATGTAGCAACCAAAATTAGAAGATCTTATGTAACTTAATCATCATCATGTCCCATACTGATTATGTCTCAGTATCTCACACAATCACCAGTTTTGGATCAAGTCTGTTTTCTTGTCCTGATTGTGCCATTTGGCAAAGCCATCTAGATAGTTATCTTTGTCTTTCTATATTCCCAGTTTGCCAGTATTACAAAATTTTCAAGTTTATTAACTTGTCTAAAAACATCCCGACTATGTATAATTTCTCTAATCAATTTACTTCTTGAAGGATGAACTCATTTGTTTCTTTGTATATGGTAATCTTTGCAATGTTCTTAGAAACCATATTATCAGATGTTTCTCGGCTTGTCTGCTTATTGTCCAGGTCTGACATGCATACAACTGTAAATTCATATATAGTAGGACATCTGGCCTACACAGTCATAATAAAAAGTGAATAATGAGTGTATTTACATTTTTACAAAATATCTTTTTGAAACTAAACTTTGTAAATACACCTGGCATTAACAATTTATTGTGACTGAGTAGACCAGATTTCTTACTGTACATGGAACAGACACACAACTTCCTAATCAGCATTGTGTAACTGTTTGATAATAAAGATCTTTTAAAAACAAGTGGAATGAGTTTTCAGCTAAGGTATGCCAGAAAGTGACATTATTCAGCATATTACTGAAATCCCAATAAAAAACAATATGGTGCAGCTTCTCTCAAGAGATAAGATGACAATAAATAGGACTAATGAATCCAAACAAACCAAATGTTTGCATTTATTTATGCATCTGGCTAAAGTTATTGGTATCTAGCGGAATGTACGAAAAAATAGTATTATGGAAAAAATTAAGACTTGTGTTGTAATGTCCATAGATAGAACTATCCCACATCCTTTTGTTGTTAGATGAGTATACAAGATAAAGTTAATAACATTCAGTCACAGAATAAAGTCCATAAAAAGCCAAAGGCCATCCCTGCAGAAGATGGATAAATAGTGCATCTGAGGCAACAAACAGAACAGTGTTTGAAATGCATATTACGGCTTACTTTAGAGCTTTTGGTGCTGCGAGGCAAACAGGAAAAGGAGGAGGAGGTGGAGGAGGAATGGAAGGAGGAGGATATACAGAATATCCATGTAAGGGGAACTGAGATACTATGAAATTAACTAACATTTGATAGAGAAGTTAGTTCCATATCCTTTACAGGACGTAGCAGTCAACTCCAGCATTTTTTGGCTGTTTGTGATTCATGGCAAGTTTATGTTCAGTAGTTTGCCATTGCTTTCTGAATGACCAGCACTCATACCATTGTATGGAAACCAACACAAGATGGTCTACTTCCAAATTGCTTGCAACTGTGTTTCTAACATGGTATGCGGGAATACAAATTGCATTTGTAACCCCTTCACCACAGAGCCATTTATAGAAAAGAACATTCAACAAATTTCCAAAAGGTGTATCTACTAAAACACATGATGTGTAACTAAGTTACAATACTGCTTAGTACAACAAAGCTGAATTTTACCAACAGCAACACAATGACTTAACCTAACCAATTGTTTTCCCTCAACACACACAGATTACATTATACCTGTCTTTCTGCACCATCTCTAACTTGCAAGAAGGGTTTGCCTTGAGTGTCAACAATATCCACATACAATTCTTCTGAGTCTATGAAGTTCTTTAAAGTCCTGCAGTGCTGTCTCATTTCCCAAAACCTCTCAATAAGTGCTGAGTGATCTAGCTGTTAAAACAATTAATTTCAAATATCCTAGTAAACAGCATTACTATCTATTCCTCATAAATAACATTATATAACACTAACTAGATTACCAAGCCCTCTTTTGGTTGTTTTGTGTTTTGTCGGTTGCAATCCAACTGCAGAATGAAATAATGAAATGAAATGTAGCTGATCTCTAAATCCAGGAAAGTTAAGGCTGGGAGAGCGCACAAGACCTTCCGATATGAGTGGCCCGACAGCCTTCTTGAACGCCTCAGACACGGGGCATGAAACAGGACTGTTAAAACTCCTTTTTTGCAGCCCCATGGTGGACCCCAGAAGTAGACAATGCTTGGAAAGCAAAGAGAGTTGCAGTGAAGCAGCTAAGGAAAGTGCGACAGACACCCCGAAGCTCACGAGAGGAAGTGGACACAGCGGAAAATATCAAGAAGGACAAGGTAGAGGCTTTCAAGCGCTGTGCTGCAGAGGCCAAGAACGTAAAATGGGAATGTTTTATGAAGGAGATTGGAGTTGATAAAACACTGCGAAAATTCTGGAAACTGCACAGACAAATGCAAAGAAAAGATCTGCCTATGACAGTGGGAATAATTTATAGAGAGGATGGTGTGCACGTGACAACAGACAAAGAGAAAGGGGAGGCGTTTCTCCAGAGATTTTTTAGAGCAGACCAATCATAATGATGCGGATACCAGGGATGCAGTTAGAGAGGAGTTATCTGGCACCACAGAGAATATGTATTATGAAGACATCATACAGGTTGAAGATGTTAAACATATTTTGAAAAAGGCAAAAGACACGGCACCAGGGCCCGATGGTGTTAGGTATGGCCACATGAAGGTTTTGAGCGATGCAGACCTGAAGGAGATGACCGACTGCTTTAACCAAAGCATTAGGACAGCATCAGTACCGCAGGATTGGATACACAACTATCTCATCCCTCTCCCAAAACCATTCAAAGCTTAGCGGCTTTAGAATCATCACCCTTCAAAATACATTTGGGAAGGTCTTAGAGAAGATAGTCGCTGTAGTTTTGGAAAGGGGGAAGCTTCTTCCAAGAGGCCTGGGGAGCTACAGGCCAGGAAAAGATACCTGGTCAAATGCAGCAACTTTTGCCTTTGACGTTTATGAGGGGTTCCAGAGTAGACAGGAAACGATGGCGGCAGCGCTTGATCTTGAGGATGTGTACAATAGAGTTCGCTATGATATTTTGATGACCATACTGATGGAGAAGGGGGTCAATCCCTGGTTGGTGAACTGGATAGCAACCGTCCTGCATTCTAGTCGGGTTGCTCTCCATCTGGGTGCACGGACCTCAGAGCCACATATTTTAACCGCAGGACTGCCACAGGGATCTGCAATCTCACCGGTGCTCTTTAACGTATATATGAGCAAGACTGCAAACCTAGAAGCACCAGGGGTTGGAAGGACACTAACATTTGCAGATGATATTCTTGCATATAGGCAGGGGAGAGATAGGGAGCAAACAGCCCAGGAGCTACAGGCGACAGTAGACAAAGTTACTGATCGGTGCACTGAAATGAGTGCTGTCATCCACCCGGAAAATGTGGTTGTTTTGTGGTGCTCTCTGGACAACAGTATTGTGAGTGCAAATGTCCCAAGCCTCAAGATAGATGGTAGAAGCATCAACAGAGAGAACAAATTGAAGTATCTGGGGATCACATTTGACAGGAGTTTTGTCTTTCAAGGACCATGTGGAGACGGTTGTAACAAGATCTCAAAAGGGACTCAGTACACTTAAAACTATGGCTGCAATGGACACAGAGCAGAGAATGCTTTTCACACTATACCAGCACTTGATCCTCTCAGTGATTGATTATGGACTAGGACTGCTCACTGTCTCAAAGAGTCAGCTGGTGAAATTAGAGCGCATACAGAACGAAGCTATGCGAGGTCATTCTGGGATGCACTAGAGACACCCCAGTTGTGTGTATGTGTTACATCCTTGGTTTGCCGTCTGTTGCTGGTAGGCTCAAGGTGATGCAGGCGAAGGCATACCTCAGAGTAGCTGCAGACACAGATCATCCGTTGCATGAGGCGCTGGACGAAGTTAAGGGTCAGAGACTGATAAGAGGGAAATCATGGATGGCTCAGGCGGAGGATACGATCAGACAGGTGTGCATCTTGGAGAACATTAGGCGAGGAGAGGAGTGGGTCAGAGTGCCAGCGGAGCAGTCAGACTTGTGCAGAGTTATAATCACATTGAGCCGGGAGCGCAGGGAGTGGCCAGCAGGGGCCACGACAGTGGAAATCCAGCAACTAATTCAGGATAATGCTCGCCCGGGTGACGTGATTATCTACACAGATGGTTCGATGTTGAGAGGTAGGAGAAGTGCCTGGGGATTCTTAGCAAAAGCTAATGGTCGACGTTTGGTGCAGGAGAGCCTGGCGTATGATACCACAACATCTAGCTTAAGAATGGAGGTGGAGGCGGTCAGTGCAGCTTTCTGCTGGATGGAGAACACGATACATACACACATCGTGATTGTAACTGACTCAGAAAGCATGCTGAGGAGGGTGAGGACAGGCAGGCTTCGTGCAGAGTGGCTTGCTTCGCTTCGGAGGTCACGGGTGGCAAGCATCACCTGGATCTTTTCTCCGGGGCATGCCGGTGTGCTGGGGAATGAACAGGCGGACAGATTGGCTGGCTCTGCAAAACTTGGTGGAGTATTGATGCATGACAAGGCAGACGTGGTTGCGGCCTTGTGGGAGCACGTGTACACCTCGGAGGAGCAAATGGATCACCATAGTCTGGCAAGAATGAGGCAGCAAGGAGCGACGAGGGGATCTGGCCAATGCTCGACGCTCAGAGGAAAGGCGAGACGGACACATAATCAGATTGCTACTGGAACTATTGGTGTTGGAACTCTTCACTGGCTGCTGAGGATGGGGACGAAGCACTTATGGGAATGCCCCGAATGCTGTGATGTCGGTTCCTAAATCAATCAATCAATCAATCCTCATAAATAATATTACATGCACACTAGTTAGATTACTGTTCCTTCTAAGATTTTGCATTGTATGATAAATTAATTCAACCAAACAGCATAAAGCAAGAATAACAATAAATACCGTTTTTCTCTACATATTTGAAAGCGATTCATGTTGAAAACAAATTAGAAAGGCCAAGACTATTCATGAAAGACAACAAATAAATTCAATTAAACTAAAAACTTGACAGCATTTATTCATCAAGAGATGTACAGATATCTCCAAACTGGATTATTACAATAAATATACAATAGAAATTATTAATATTTAAAATGGATTTGACTGGACACTGGGTAAAACTAAAAATATTCAGTATCCCTTCGCAAATGATACAAATTGCACTGATTATTTATGCAGGCTGCACATAAATCTGCAAGCTCTGTGATGCTCCTAAGTGGTCCTGTTTCTTTTATTACTTTAAAAAAAAAAGAACAATAAGAATTGTAAACAATAACACTAGTAAGCTTTAATTAACACCTATACTGTACTTTAATTAAAAAGTATACTCATGCTACTTTTCAAAATATGTCTGCTGAGAGAAAAAAATTAAACCAAACCGAACACATAAACAAAATATATTAAAAATATACTTCTATGAATGTGTTACAAGATCAGACGATTCACAAACGTCTTACTTGAGAATGCAAAACAGTTAAAATTCAAGAAAAATATTTAACAAATGATTAACCCACAAAGAGAAAGCTTTAGTTAGGTATTTAACATGGGGACACAGCTTCATAAAATGTGTCAGACAAATCTGCCAAAATATAATTGTTTTGTAATAAGTAAAACAAGACATACATGCAATTATTGTATAATATTGCTAAGACAGAACTAACCCTATTAGTTCAGGGTACTTTAAGTTATGGAGTGGTGTTAGCGCAGCAGCTAGATACTCGATAATATACCTGTAGTCTTTGATTCGATCCAAACATGGCAGTTTCAAATTTTACAAAATGACCTGGCCTCCCAGGTTGACCCAGCATAAAATGTGCATCAAGAAATGTCTTGGAAAGTAACGGCATCTGGCGTGATGCTGACCACATCACCCACTGAGTGCCGTTTGGTCTATAAAAATATGGCGAGCTGCGTTGTGGTAAACACTCCCAAGGCGGCCAGAGGAAAATCTGAAAATCTCACTGAAAGCTTTTGGAATTCATCTTGACACCTGGAAGACTACTGCTAAAGACCGTAATTCGTAGCGTACATCATTACATAAGGGTGCAGTCACTTGTGAAGCAACCAGGACTGCAAGAGCTGTGAAGAAAAGGCTGGACAGAAAAACCACTGCAGGAGATCCTCCTCCTTGAACGACAAGCATTCTTTGCCCCCCACTGTCAAAGAACACTTCGAGCCAAAATTGGCCTTATTAGCCATCTTAGAGCTCACGGCTCCATACTTTCAACCCCACTGGATGAAATTAATAGTCATCATCATTCTTGATGGACAAACAACAAAAATATTGGACCAGCTCCATATGCCCAATATGCCTGAGGCGTGTAAAAAATGACCTTTACTTACTGCAAGTTATAGTTTTAATTACCATTAAAATGAATCACAATTGACAGTAAAACATGTAATCTAAAAATAGTAACAGTTTTAAAAATGAAACCTCTTAACATTTAATTTTAAAGGAAAAAAAAATAGCATCTACGTTTTAAACTGCTAAACAATAAATTAATGTATTATTAATTTTGCCACCTAATTTACAACTAAATGTTACAATAAAAACATCCTTTACCTCATCTTCCTCTGTTAACAGTTTCTGAATTATCTTCAGAGATGCAACGGGCCCTTTTATTGTGACTTCCCAGTTACTTTCACAAATGGTCACAGTTACCATGTTATATTTTTGTTGTACAGCATGTTCAAAGTTTAGCAAGTGAAGCAAAGTGAGAATATATGGATGTTCCAAAACTGGCTTTGCAGATTTTAGATCCACAGAAGCATTTGCACCCTGAAACGACTCTTTCCGAGGCATTTCACTTGATTTCAACATAACTGAAGGTCTGTTGACAGTTTGTTTTTCTGACACAAAACTTCTTTTAGCTTGTGTTGATGTGTCATTTAGGTCAGCTAACCTCTTCAGTTGTTGCTTAAATGGCTCTCTAAAGCAGTCGAAGAAAGGGATGACTGTAAGTGTTTGTTCCTCAACTTTCCAAGTCACGTTACAAATCTTCAGTACATCATCTAAGGGTTATGGAAAATAAATAAACAGTGTTAAACATATGTTTTCTATCAATGAAAAGAGCAATCATTTGCAGAGCACAAAGAGCATAAAAGAAGCCTCTAAAACAATTTATTAATGGTAGCCCTTAAGATAGACAGCCAGGGTAGCTTGTAGCTAGCACACTTGCCTGCTGGCCCAGTGGTCATGGGTGTGAATTCACACTGAGGTAGATCTTTACAAACTGACCTGGGTTCTCAGGTTGACCCCAGCTTAACATGCATGCTAGGAAATGGGAAGTAAAAGCGAATGGCATGATATTGATCACATTACCATACCATTACCATTGATCACATTACCATTAGGGAGTCTCTGTGGCGAAGTGGTCAAGCCGTTTGACTTGTGATCCGAAGGTTGTGGGTTCGATTCCGGGCCGCACCCTTCGGTTTACGAGTTAAATGTTTCGGAGACTCCTGTGGGTCATCGCTAAAAGCTACGGAGTTCGTGCTTTGTGCGACGCTTTCCGCGCTGCGGAAAGAGACCGAGCCATATGGGATAAAACCCGGTGCGATGAAGTCGACCCTGTCGACTTTTTTAAGCGACATTACCATATCCACCCCCTCCCTCCCCAAAAGTGCTGATTGATCTATACAAAATATTGGGCAAGCATCACATGCTAACTACATCCCAAAATGTGTAAACGGGCCCTTTACTTTTGTTTTCACTCCTCAAGATAATCAACACCACTAGATTTCATTAAATGTGAAACATTTTAAAATTCCACACATTGCTCTCACAGGAATTAATGTCACTGTGATCGAACTGTCTTTATTGCAAAAATGAACAAGTAGTTTCTTTCTTACTTTCAAATTTATAAAAACACATAGTTTCTTAGTCTAGCAAAATACCTTCAAGATGTGGTTGAAATATATGTTAAAAATGTAATAAACTATTATATGTAACTGGCTATATATATATATATATATATATATATATATATATATATATATATTATTATATATAATATATATATATATATATACAAACACGAGGGTCGGTCAATAAGTAATGCCTCGTAATTTTTAATTTCCTTCAATAGGCCACACACACATTACAAAAAACAGATAATATTCACATTGAAATGAAGCCCTAAATCTGTATTTCAAAAATGTATTTCTCTCCATGTATTTTCCATTATCTGTTATAGTTTTTGTCCATCTTCTCACAAGGGCATGTATCCCCGCATGGTAAAAATTTGTGTTCTTTTTCCTAAACCAATGGCATATGACACGTTTAAGGGTCTCAGTGTCATCACAGTGAACAGATGGAAGTCTGAAGGTGCTAAATTGGAACTGTAAGGGGGATGTGGTAATAATGTCCAGCCAAATTCTGCAATTGTATCAATGGTGCATTTAGTGGTGTGTGGCATGGCATTATCGTGCAACAGTAGTGCAGTTCTCGGATCTCTGAATGGGTAAAGTCATCGAAGATGCCCTCTAAGCTTCTTCAAAGTTTCAATATAACAGTCGGCATTCACCATGTTTCCCTGTTCCCAGAAGTCAAGGAGAATTACACCTTTCTCATCCCAAAATATGGAGGCCATAACTTTCCCTACAGATGGTGACATTTTGAACTTCTTTTTTGCCGGTTATGTTGTTAATGCCATTCCATTGGCTGCCTCTTAGATTCTGGTTCAAAGAAATGAACCCAAGTCTCATCACCTATTACAATATCCAATAAAAACACTTCTTCTTCAGTTTCATAACGGTGCAGGAGGTTGATGGCTATGGTTTTCCTTGCTTCTTTATGTCTGTCTGTCAACATTCTGGGTACCCACCGTGCACAAACCTTTGCATAACTCAGGTCTTTAATAGTGGGCTGGGCACTGCCTTTACTAATGGACAACATGGAACACAGTTCATCCAATGTTACCTGACGGTCACCGTGAATAATGTCATCAACTCGAAGAATGTTGTGTGGAGTCAATATGGTTGACAGACGGCCAGTCCTCTTTGTGTCAGCCAGTGAGGATTTATCTACTTCAGCTTCGTCACAAAAGCGTACCCAACATCAGACAGTGCTAACATCCACTGTTGAATCTCCACAAACAATACTCAAACGTTCGGGGATGTGAATCGGGGTCTAACCTTCAGCATTGAGGAATTCTATAACTTAAAGTTGCTTTAACCAAACTTCTTATGTGGCCATTTTTAAAACGTTACTGTTGCGCAACCTGTCACTGAAATAGGTTGGTAAGTGATACACAGTGCAGCAAAGTGTTTGAGGAATCCCACTAAGTTAATAAATTGCACATCGATAAAGTATTTACATAGGTAAAAAAATAGGAGGCATTACTTATTGACCGTCTCTTTCTCTCTCACACACGCACGCATGCATGCATGCACGCACGCACACACACACACACACACACACAGAAGTGTATATATATATATATATATATATATATATATATATATATATATATATATATATATATATATATATATATATATATATACACACACATATATATATATTTCATTACAGGTTTTTAAATGTCTTATAGATGTGACTAGAATATAACTATATGTCCAAAATATTTGATTAAAGTTTGAAAACATATTTACTTACAAAACATAAAGCTTTGAGATTCCACTATTCTTTCACTAATGTTGAAGATGTAGAAATTTACTGCTGCTAAAACTGTGTGCTGACTACTGCATACCTGAAAATTATGGACACTGAAAAAGAGAGTCGAAGAAACTAGAGGGCCATGAATCCCACAGACAGCTAAGAAAATCAATATCCAACTACAACAAGAGACCAGTTCACAAAGACATTTGAATACCAACATCAAGACAACTGTCATTTTTAGGTCATGTAATGATATAAGAGGGTCTAGAAAAAGTTGTAACAACTGAAGAAGATTGGCAGTATCAGAGTCACAGGTTGACAGATTGAGGAAATGTTGGATGGGTTAGCAAACTAGCTTGGAAAATTATCTGTGCTCAAATCAAGAACACTGAGGACAGACGTGTGTAGAGGAACATATTCATCTGTGTCACTTATCATGGCACACGGTGATTATAAAAAATGAGGAAGGCAAATAAAATATTTTGAAAATATGAACAATATACTAACCCCAATTCAGAAAAAAAAGTTCATAGCAGTCATCATCCTTGATGTTAAGTTGCTCCACCTTCACGACTTTTCGTCCGCCATATCTTTGAGAGGTGAATAGGTACTTTAGTTTGTCCTTTGTACCAAATCTAATACATTTGTAAGTCTTCACAAACACACTTGCTGTAGGTTTGGCTGTCTCAAGATATCTGGATTTTATTTTAATGTCCCTCAAGTCTGCAATAAGATAATTAAAAGATTCAATTACATTACATAAACTTGAAAGCAATAATGAAGTTTTTATGTTTATTTAACTTTGATACAATTTTAGCTTCTTATGGCTTGAATAATGTGGTCTTCTTATCATCCTAAGTTGATTCTCTAGAAATGTATCCTTTGGTCTCTCAACAAGCATACACAGAATGGCTATTTAAAATTATTTATAGAGATTATGTATTTTATCACCTTAACTGATTTTATGCCATACAAACAGTAAATTTGGACCAAACATGGTACATAATCAAGTGAACAAGTATTCATCTCATCTGTTCCTCTTGACCCTTGTGGTATCGAGGTGATGAACAATTATTATAATGTAAATTTCCGTTCGCTATGCATTTAAATTGTGGAAGAAATAAAAAAAAAAACAAATAACACGATGACCCTAGTATGGCAATATATCGTATTTGTGTTCAAATGGGAGGTCACATTTGGTAATATATTATCCGGCGGCACTGAATCAATTAAGCATGCACATTTTAAAACACTAAAGGTTTCGAGAGTACCTTTCATTTCTATTTGTATAACAAACCCATTTTGTTTTCTTTTTTAGCTGACATTACTGTTTTACAATTTTACAATATCTGAACTTCATAAACATCTAATGATAGTGTCTTTCCACCACTATTATCAAATAAATTATGCATACAATATGTTCACTTCAAAATCATGATTTTTCTAATGATACTTCCCCTCAAATTGTTTAGCCATTATCATGTGGTTGTTTCACAAGCAAAGATGTCCTTATTGGTCTGGTCAAATACTTTCATGTCTGCTATGGTGTCACTACACTTAAATATCCCCAAACCTACAAATTCTTTACTTCCACTGTAGTTCTATCAAATGGGCATGGAGCTGTGGTTTAAGTGTCAGAATGAGCACACATAGTATTTAGCTGACTAAGTTGTGGTATGCATCAGAACACAGAAGCCACAAACAATAGACTGCATGATTTATTGCCTGGCATATTTTGCTGCATCACATCGGTGAAATTTGCCAGGCAATAAATCATGCAACCTTTTGTTTGTGGCTTCTGTGTTTAAATTCACTAAGGGAATACATTGTTTCGAAATGTTTCATTACTGTGAAAGGCTGAATAATTAAATAAAAACATTAACATTTTTTAAAAAGTATGACATCATGGTAATATTAAATAATAAAACAGGAAAGTAATGTATGTACAATGGTCAGTGGAAAATAAGAAGTGAAACATAAAAAATACAATATCATTAATGGAATATTTCATAAACATTAACTTTCAAACTGTTAAACTGCAGCGACAGTAACAACAAATAAAAATATTTAAAGCAAAATGTATAGTAATATTTATTTGAACAGACCAAGCTTCTTGTCACAGAGCACCACAACCCTAGGCTCGCCATGAGGATCCATCCAGACATTCTGTACTGAGTATGTTGCAATGAGGTAATTGACAAGCTCGAGGGTACTGACTCCATCTTCTAAACCAGTGATAAGCATTAGCTGTGACATTTTCAACCTGTTTCTTCCTGTCACAGCTCTTGGACTATCTGAAAATACATTAAATGTTACCTGCTGACTAAATATTTTAATTTATATTTTTTGCCAATGCATTTTTAGCACTATTATTAAAATGTGTGTTAGTACTTTTTAGCTGATAAATATATCTGCACATAATTATTGCTGCTATAGACATATTATGCTATGGCTACAGGTGGTCTTCCTCTGTCTACTTCCCCTTTTCCTCCATAATTACCTTCCCTGGACATTAATGTCTTTTAGCATGACCAAAATATGTGATTTGCCTCAATTTTATTTGTCTTAATAACCAATCTTCATCAATACTGAGATTGGAGATCAACATGGCTGAATTGATAAGAGTGCTCATTCTTAAACATCCAGTCCTTGACTTGGAGACGTAAATTACAAGTACCTCGCCTGATGGCGAGGGACGCTGGTAATAGTGAAAGCTAATCCATTTGCAAAAATCAGTGCAGTGCACTAGAATTAATAGCATAAGTATGGATTAACCTCGAGTTCAAACTGAGCAAACACACACACACACGCACACAAATACTGAGTTCTTCTTGGATAAATACATTTGTTATCTTTTCTGCACAATGGAATATTAGTACTCTTCAATAACACCTTTTATTTAAAGGTGTGTTGTTACTTTTCAGCTGATTTGTTAAATGCCCAAGTTTTACACCTGTGTGTTGCCACAGAAAACATGCTTGCTCTTAGACTTTTATTGCTCTATCTGTTGCTTTAGTTTTTGCAAAGCAATGCTTGTTTTTTTAACTTCTGTCATCATGTTTCCATCTCCAGCAGCACTGAATCTAGATATTGAAAACTGCTCACTTTCTGAATTCTCTTTATTGATAAATATATCTGTTGACATACATGTTTTATCAGTTGTCATTATTTTTCTCTCCATCCATCCAACCATCATGTGCCATGCCGGTAAACGTGGGCGGTCATGTTCTGCCATCTCACTCGATCACCAGAGTCATGGATCAGCTCCGTATTTTTCTCTACTGAGATATAAATTTTGCTTCTCACTTGGCTCTAGAATGATTTTATTATTTTCTTAATTCTCAATGTGATGTTGTCAAAAATAAATTATGATAATTTCATGGCATACATATTTGATATTGGGATATACTGTATTCTCATCCACTCCTTTCATCATATTCTTGTTTTTCATCACTTTTATCTATCATGCCGACTCAGTGGTGATGGGGTTACAGATGCAGTTGGTGAATCCGCATACCCACGTTTGAAACACAGCTGCACGCCATTTGGCAGCAGACCGCGTTGTGTTGGTTTTTTTTATGAAATGGTTGCCGGTTGTTCAGAAAGCAATGGCAAACTACTGAACATAAACGTGCCAAGAGATCACAACAGCAACAAATTTTTTTTTAAATCTACATGTTAAGTATTTTCACACTTTATTCTCCACCTACTTTATAAACCTGCTATGATATAATCACATCCTGGTAATTTCTATTTCTTGAGATTGTCTGTTGCTCACTAGACTTCATCCCATGTTGATTCAGGGTCATTCTCTGTTGGCAGTATGCTATTTATATTTTTATCTTTACCATATTTATTTTTATGTGTTTTGCTGCACTATTTTTTCACCTAATAAAAAATTATGTATGTTCTGTTATAGTTCTTCCACTTGTATCATTTATAATATTTATCTTGGCTCTGAAGTTTCTGGTCATTACTTTTAATTCAGAGAACATTTTGTAATCTTCTCATTACTCTGGTGTTCTTCCATAGCAACACACTGGTCTTGTAGGAATTGCTTTTTTCCTTCTTTCTTATTTCTCGTTAGGTTTTTATAGGTTGCCCTTTTCTCATCATTTGATATTTCACTTGCTTTTTATTCTCTTCTCTGCCTTATATACTCTAGTGCAGGAGTGGCCAACATGAGGCCCGGGGGGCCTACCGAAACATGATGGCATATTTCGGCCAGCGGAGCTAGGTCAAATGAGCATAAATGTTAACTTTATTGTCCATATCACCAAAAGAACATTACATCATGAGTCATTTGTATCATATATTTTTAAATTATAGCTAAGAGAAATTTGAAATATCTCGCATTTTTGGAAACATTCATTGGTTTTGAGCTATTTTAAACATCCCGCATTCTCGGGAAAATTCATAGATTTTAGCAATTTCAAATATCCCGCTATTTGACACTCAAGGTTACTTAGTTTTTTTGTCCGGCGCTAGGTGTTGATAAAATTTAATATGAGACTTAAACTTCTGATATGTATGTTCTGTGGTCTTCGGCATCTTCGGGAAGCTCGCAACGCTATCGGGCTCATACTCATAACTACTTTCAGTCCAGCTTGACAAAGTTCCGTGTTGTTCTGTAGTTTCGTTCTATTATCGCCACTGCGTCTGGAGAGATTTTGCGATCGACGTTAAAATACATATTTATCATATTTATAATAAGAGTTCAAACTACTTTCTAAATATTCTGTCTACCATATCAATTCTATAGGTAAGTAAACCCTGAAACGTTTTATTTAGGTAATTTAAATTAATTATTATTAATTAGTATTACCTGTGGTGTTTTTGTTTTCAGTTAAAACTTTGCATTTCTGGTCGATATAACTAGCCACCTAAATGACGTTAATACTTGTCTACAAGGGAAAGATCAATTAATTAATAAGATGTATGATCACATTTCTGCATTTTAAATGAAACTTGGTCTTTCAGAACAACAGTTGAAGACAACAAAACTTTACTCACTTTACCACATTGTCATTGCAACCACACGTCACACAGGAGGCGGCAGATAAATACGTGTCTTTGATATCTGACTTAAACCTTGAATTTGAAAACCGATTTCAGAATTTTAAAAAAAAACATTGTGTGCTTTTTTGTGCATTTGCAACACCATTCACGGTAGACGTTAATTTATTACCAGGAAGATTACAAATGGAACATTGTTAAATGTGTTGTGATACTCTGTCAATATGCTCTGTCAATGTTTTCGCTACTTGGAAACACTTATGCCTATGGAGTTCCCTTGAAACACTTATGCCTATGGAGTTCCCTTGAAGCAAGATGGCGGGACATTTCTTCGTCCCGTAAAATGGAACGTGTTTTTTCCGAAATGTTTATGGATTAAGTGTGTTTTTCGTGGTGAAATGGAGTTCGGACCGTGCAACGGAGTTCGTGCACGCGCGCCCGGACTTCCTTCAGCGTATCATCGGCGCCCGGTGGCGATAGTTAAGCCTAACATGACGACCAGACGACCGGCAAGGACACAGCGTGGGAAGAGGGCAGGCGCACGCAGAAGGCGATTAAAATGTGACAGATTGGGTATCGGAAACGTTCGAGTACTGTACTGGAACTGTGCATCATTTAGTCAACGCCGACCCATTCTCGAAAAACTACTCTACGGAAACGATATTGTAGTCTTACAAGAAACACAGCTCGGCGACGGAACAGTCAATGTCGCGGGATTTCAGGGA
The DNA here is from genome assembly GCA_014155875.1 of Cepaea nemoralis. Classification (NCBI taxonomy): domain Eukaryota; kingdom Metazoa; phylum Mollusca; class Gastropoda; order Stylommatophora; family Helicidae; genus Cepaea; species Cepaea nemoralis. The sequence continues at coordinate 152,765 of JACEFZ010022111.1, read as the reverse complement.
TTCTTTAACAGGCGGCACCTCGGACAGGCCATTCTGGTCCGCGACAACATACTGGCGTCTGAGATCGATATGTCTTCCTGGAACAGTGATGCCCTGCAAGTGCAGGCATTAAGAATAATGACGCCAGTGCAGCTTGTAATCGTGAACGTTTATGCGCGAAATGGGAAGGTCGACGTGCGACAATGGCAGAGTTTGTTCGATATGGATGAAAGGCATATCATCTACTGTGGGGACTTCAATGCCAGAGGCAGTCAATGGGGGAATTGCATCACCAATAGACAGGGAGAAGATCTGGAGGACGCCCTGGCATCTGCTGCCCTAGTCTGTCTGAATGATGGGAAGGTCACTAGAATAGCCACTCGACCAGGTGACTCTGACAGCGTCATTGACTTGGCTCTGGTGTCGCCCACCATCGCACCAAGGTGCCGGTGGGGCACACTGGGATACCACGACAGTGACCATTACCCTTGTAGTCATCCTGATCAAGAAAGACAGGGCCATGAGTCAAGAAACAAGACAAATGCCTTCCCGTACGACAACACTGGTCAAGACGCCATAAGCAAGATCAGAAGAAGAAAACTAACTTCCTCCCGCAGGAGACAAGAAAGATGGTTGCAGCCACCATGGTGGAATGGAGAGGTCGAGAAGGCATGGCTGGGAAAGAGGCAGGCTGTCAAAGACTGGCAAAAGGCCAGAAAGGCTAACATGCCACAGGTTGAGTTGGCGAACCTGAAGACTGAGGTCCATAGGACGATGACTTTATTCAAATCCTGCGCCAAACAGGCCAAGGCCGAGAAATGGGACGAGTTCTGCAGGAAGGTGTGCTCCGAGCGATCTCTTACGACATTCTGGCGCCTCCATAAGAGCATGAACGGTGCTGCACAACGTAGGGGTATTCCAGACTTTCAAGGCACAGACCTCACATGGAAAAAGTCGGATGCGGATAAAGGTAAGGCCCTTCTTGCACGCTACATAGAACAGACTGACCAGAAAGACGAGCCCGCCAGACAGAGGACCACAACGACACTCTCTCAGTTGTGCGAGGGGGTCGGGACAGACGAAGAATGGATAATCACAGCTGAGATAATGCGTGCGATGCTCAAGAAATCACCTAACACCGCCCCAGGCCCAGACGGCATCCGATATGGTGACCTACTGGTGATAGTCAGATGATGACATGGAAGAACTGGCCAGAGAATTCAACACCAGTATCCAGAGGGGTCAGATCAAAGAAGAATGGCTACACAGCTACTTGCTGCCGCTGCCAAAACCGAACAAAGACCATTCCAAGATAAGCGGCTACAGAATCATTACGATGCAGAACACTGCTGGCAAGTTACTGGAGAAAATTGTAGCACACAGACTTGCTTGTGACTTGGAACAACTCAGCTGCTTCCCGCCCACACTTGGAGGATACAGACGTAACAAAGAGTCATGGCTGAATGCGGCGGTCTTTGCTCAAGATGTTTACGAAGGATTTCAGGTCAGAGAAGAGACATGTGCGGCCGCCATAGACTTAGAGGACGCATATAATAGAGTATCCTTTCGAGCACTTGATGCAAAACCTCCTCAGACTGAAAGTGCACCCTCACCTTGTACGATGGATAGCTGCAGTTCTGCTCCAAAGGAAGGTGGTGCTAAGATGCAGGAGTTGGTCTTCTGAGCCGATAACGATATGTCCAGGATTGCCGCAGGGTTCACCACTGTCACCAGTACTATTCAACGTGTATACGGTGCCGATCACTGAACAACAGTTGGACGGGAGGGGTAGGACTCTGTCATTTGCTGACGACATCTCGTGTATCGACAGGGTCGAGATAGACAGGCGGTTGCTAATGATATGTAGGGCGAACTAGATCGTATTTCCTCATGGTGTGCTGATGCCGACGCCCTTGTCAACCCTGCAAAGGCATCGGTTATATGGTTCTCCCTAAACAACCATATTGTGAACACAGACCTGCCGGCAGTAAGAATGGATGGGAGCATTTTGAGTAGAACCCAGTCAATGACATATCATGGCGTGAGGCTTGATCGTAGCCTGTCCTTCAGAGATCATGTCGATTATGTCATAACGAAAGCTCGAAAAGGTTTGTCAGCAATGAGAGTCATGGCGACTGCCAATATCGAGCAAAGACTGCTAATACTTCTGTTCCAAGGACTGGTGCTTTCACGCATCGAGTATGCCCTGGCCATCCTCACTGTCAGCCCTACACAGATTGGAAGACTTGAAAAGGTACAAAACGAAGCCATGCGCATCATTTTGGGCTGCACGAGAGACACCAGCTGTGTAGCAATGAGATACCTCCTTGACTTCCCGACAATGGAACACAGGATCAAGATCTGGAGAGCTCGTGCATACTTAAAAATAAGTGCAGATGAGCAGCACCCTCTGCATGACGCTATATTCAGAGAAAAGGGTGACAGGCTAAAGAGGGCAAATCATGGATGGGTCGGGCGGAAGATGTCGTCAGACAGGTCTGCAGTCTTACCAGTATCAACCCCGGCAAGGAATGGGTGCCGGTGCCTCCAGCTTTTAAGTGCACTTTCTCCTGCATTATCACACTCGACAGACGGTGCAGAGAGCAGAACCCTGCCGCTGTCAATGCAGAGGTCAACGCGCTCATCTATGAACACTCAGATAGCCCCGAAGTGCTCATCTATACAGATGGATCTGTTGTAAAGCAGCAGAGAAGTGCGTGGGCATTTACAGCCCGTTCAGCGGGCCGAACCGTTCAAGAATCCAGTGGTGCCCACTCTATGACCACGAGCAGCATGACGATGGAGGTGATGGCAGTTACACAGGCTTTCATATGGCTGGAATCACAGCATTATACCAACGTTTGTGTACTAAGTGATTCAATGAGCATGATTCAGAAGGTCGAAGCTGGATCTGTACGTAGACAGTGGACTGAGTCACTGCGGAAGTCTGTTGTCCGTTAAGTAACCTTCATCTTCGTCCCGGGACATGCGGGAGTCGAGGGAAATAAACGAGCTGATAAACTGGCTGGCTCTGCACTCCCTGTAGATGGCCAGCCCATGGATTGTGCTGATGTTATTAACGTCCTTGCCAGATAGCAGTCACTGTCACACGGCAGACAAAGAAAGATTGAAAGGATTTTTCCTAAAGTATGCACCGAACTATACAGTGCATAGGGAACTAGGGAGACAAGTGACGTCAGAGGACAACAAACAAACATATGCTGTGATACCATGTTTCGAAGCGGACGTGTGTTTATTCTGTGGAGTCAAAGTCGTGGAGCGAATTGGATATTCCTATGCAAGTACTATTCAGGTGGACGACAGGAGGAGTCATTTGCTGAGATCAAATAACCGTGGACCTAAAAGTAAGATGAATCTACCTGGAATTTAACGACACGGATCGAAAGAACAGAGGAATGGAAAACAGGATGGGCGCTGAGGTGAAGGTTAGAGACATTTAACATAGCAATTCTAGATGCTCCGAGTAGGTGTCACTCCTGCGAGAAGGATGCCCTATAGAGACGAGGAATCTGCATAAATTATGTTGTATTAACTTATCACCGGAGCCGCGTCTGTATTTTCGTTGACAAGTTCTTTAGATTTTGAGCGTTCATGTTATTAGGACGAGCCAAACTTCAAGAACACCTTGTGTAGATTTTAAAAGTTGAGAGAGATCTACTACGAGGCAGTCCTCAAAGATATGGCGAGAACAGAGGACTTTGACGACAGTGAATCCACATCGCTGTCCAGGATGAAAGAATTGGGAGTAAGAATCGGCACGGCCAGACGTGAGAGGTACATCGGGAAAACAAGGCGCCTCGTCAACCAACACAGAACTGGCACTATTAGCCACTGGACGCTGATGCATATGCTGGGGAGAGGATCTGAGCACCTATGGACATGTCCGGAGTGCAATGAAGATACCCCAACTGATAACTGAACTGATAACTTATGCGTGTGAACAGCTGTTTAGTCACATGAAGCACATCAAATCACAAGTGCAACACGAATTACTGATGCTCATTTGAAAAACTGTTTGCGTGTAGCGACAACATCAGTCGACATCAATTTTGATGCACTTAGATCTGCAAAACAAAGTCAGATGTCTCACTTTTAAATATGTTCTAATAAATATGTTTGATTCTCAGTTACGTTTTATTTTCTTCAAAATAAGAAATATACCCATTTTTTTTTTTTTTACATTAAACCAGGCAAGCGTTTGACAACGATCTCGCCTACTGGGAAGCGACGATGTGATCAAAGCTGTAGCACGCTTGCTTGTTTACTTTAATTAACAAAAGAAAAAAAATTTGGTGTGTAACCACGTGGCTGTGTCCAATGTGTGCCGCGTGGTTACACACCCGCTTCACACGCCAGTGATCCGGAGTTTGTTTTCCGGATCCAGTCAGGAATATGCACTACTGACGAGCTCAAACGAGAGCAAAACTCGAGTATAATGCTTCCATATTGACGTGGATAGGCCTTAGGTTCATACCAGAATACGATCAGCGTTGCCAGTAGTGGGTTGTGCTCAATATTTAAATTTCAAATCCCGAAACAACCAAATAAATCAATTTGATTATTGCTCACTGGATTTTAGGAGGCCTGGTGTTCCTTGCCAGTGAGAAGTCCTGATCGTTCGGGTCCACATCGATTGACGGACGTCAGTCGCGGCGATTGGGCAATCTTGAGCTATAGCCTACGATGGGTGACATTGTGATATTCTGTTATGATAATTTGGCGATGTCCAACGTGTGCCACATGGTTACACACCCGCTTCACACGCCAGTGATCCGGGGCTTGTTTCCGGATCCGGTTAGGGATATGCACTACTGACGAGCTCAAACAAGAGCGAAAACTCGAGTATAGTGCTTCCATACTGACGTGGATAGACCTTAGGTTCATACCAGAATACGATCAGTGTTGCCAGTACTGGGTTGTGCTCAATATTTAAATTTCAAATCCCAAAACAACCAAATAAATTCAAAAGAATGTTATAAAATGCTTCAACTTCTCTTTCCACCATTGCTGTTGGCACATATATTTGTAGCAACACAGCATTCCTTGAGTTGAGTCAAGAACTGACACCACAGCACATTTCAATATACACTCCATCCCCATCTTCAACAACAAGTGAAGAGTCCCTGTACTAATGCCACCAGTTTGGTCTAATTATGTGTCTTCCTGGCCTCTTCTTGGACTATATTAAACCATACACTAATGATTATTTTGTACATTTATTCAAGTATATTCAAATACATTTTTCTTGTTTTTTCCACTAGAATATATATAAGTATTCCTCCATTTTGTATATTAAAATGTCCTTGTTCACTCCATCATCAATGATTCATTTTTTACTTGTATGTTCTCTGTAATCTATTTGACTACCATATTTTTAGGCATATTAAAGACGGTAGTGCAGGTCACCATGGCTGAATGGATAAGAACGCATGCTCTTAAACATCCAGTGTGCTGAAGCAGAGGTAAGGGGTTCAACCTCTACATTGGACAGTTGGACTAAAATGTTGACCTGTTATCCTTGGCTTTAGGATGTAAATTACAAGTACCTCTGAAGTCAGAGTGGGTTTGCCTGATGGCGAGGGACACTATTAATAGGTAAAAGCTAATCCACATACAAAATTCAGTCAGCACTATTGGAAGTAGTGTGTGTGGACTACGCTTGAGTTCAAAGCGAGTGAGCGTACAAAAAAAGGTAGTCTCCTTTCCTTTTTGGCAGCGACCAAACCGGTCAGTGATCATAGCCATTGTTTCAGTTTAGATAAAAGTGATCTTCTGCCGAATGTTGCTGAACATGTGAGCTTGACCAACAACTGTCTGTCTGTTGCTCTCAAACTCAATCTGCCCAGGGCTCCCATAGTTTCGTATTATCCTGTTTGTTGGGCTAAATGGGTACTCCACTTTGTCCAAGAGTGTTCTGTAGGTTAGTAGAAGGAAAGAGCGCATTTACTTCTCCTTGGATAGGGGACACTCATATCCCATCACTCACACACCAGCAGACAGAGTCTGTTAAATTTGGTGAAATGTGTCTAAAAAATAAGTTACTTGAATATCCTTTACATGACATCACAGTCAACTCCAGCATTTTTTGTTGTGTGTGATTTCTTGGCAAATTTATGTTCAGTAGTTTGCTACTGCTTTCTACCCATTTATGAAAATCAATGCAAGGTGGTTTGCTGCCAAATTGCCTGCAGCTGTGTTTCAAGCGCGGTATGCAGCATTACAAATTGTGTCCGTAACCCCTTCACCATAGAACTGGCTGTATCATAAGAAAATAAATCCTTGCACAAATCAATACTAGGCAGATTTAATAGACTCCAAGGTCCATCTGACTGAGCTGAGACTTCTGTTAACTATGGCAAACACCCATCGGCCAGCTTCCTAGCCTAGAGGTTTGTGACTTTTCTCCGTAATCTCATATACTCTCGTAAGTAACGTGACCACTGTGAGAATCAGCAGTGGTTCAAATCGTGTTGGTAACTTACGGGGTATGTGAGCCGGCCGCTCAGAAAGCAATGGCAAACTACTGAGCATAATCTTGCCAAGAAATCAACAATCAGCTGAAAGATGTTGATGTTGCTGATGTTGACAGCGATGTCCTGTAAAGGATATGCAAAAAAAAAAAAAAAAACCATCAAATGAGAAACTAACAGTTCACATTAAATTTAATCATCATCATGTGCCTGCCAACTGGCGTATGCGTTCATGCATCTTTCAGTCTTTGGTGTTGTAGTTCACTTATATTTATGATATTCTTCCATCCCACTATCTCAGTCCAACAACATAATCTCTAGGTCTGCCTCTGTCTCTTCTCTAACTTCTACTTTCTACCGCTGATCTTTCCAGTGGTCACATTTTCCAACGCGTCTGAGACGCTGTCTCTCTCTCTCTACTAGTACTAGTACTAGTCTCTACTTCTCATTTCTGGACCATAGAGTGTCACTGCCAGTCAGATTTGAATTATTTGTTTGCTTCTTATAGTGTATTTAAAAGTATATTTGTATTACTATACTAGTATTAGCCCAGGCACTCGTTACTCTGGCAATGCAAGGTAATATTAATAATATTATAACATGCAAAACCTACGGGGACTTCTTGAACCACGTCTCCGTTTTTCCAACTAACTTCGTCGCTCACGTTCAATCACAATTTGAATGATTGATTCACAAATTCCAATTAGATTTTTACTAAACAGGACTCTAAATTATTTATATAACCAACAACAATAAAATACACAGTATTAAATAAACAATTAATAAATAACTAATTCACTAACACTCACTACACGAACTTCGCGATTCATTGCTGCATAAATGAATTAAATGAATTAACAAGACTTGTGTATGTGTATGAAACACTGCTAACGCAAAACGTAAGCAGAAGCTGAAACTTGCTGAAAACAATTCCAAGAAATGTGTTTTCCCGATTACGTTAACTACTAAAAATAAAAGATGTCACTTTCACTTTCAGTTTTCTAAAAAAAAAAAAAGTGTTCAATAAAGAACGAGCCTATTTATGTTAAAATGAAACTGATAGTAGTGATAGCATGTTATCATCGTGTAATGTACTTTTAAAGCTGGTGAATTAAAATGTGTTGCATAATTGTTGTTTTATCTTTGTTGTTTCAATAAATATTGTAACATATCATATTGATTCATATAGGCAGTACTTAGTAATAAATATTTTCATACATCTCCACAAATTACGATCTCCAACGGTATGAATCAGTTGGTATTTCCAAGCAATGACACAAGACTGTCAAGAATATTCTCACGCTGTCGTCCTTTAACTCTCTTTCCGCAAATCTTTCCGGTTGTCACAGCATGTTCCAGTTTTTGTTTTCTCATAACGTGGCCAAAAACGATGGCAACCTCTTTCTGATGTTTATGAGTCTTTAAGTTAAGTTAAGTTGTCTTTGCGACTCAGCTTCCCTTAAAACGTCCTGATTTATCATTTTGACTGTCCAATTAATTTTTAGCATTCTTCCATAACATCACATCTCTAAAGCTTCCGTTGATTTTTTCGCCCGTTTACTAATTGTCCAGGATTCACAGCCGTGTGTTAAAACTGGTTTTACTTTTATTTATGTAGCGTAGCGCTAGCTTTTTAAACAGAAACTATTCAAAAGAAGCGAGAAATATACTTTCAGAGAAACAAAAAGACTACTCACTGCCGAAGGAGGGACCAAATGGCTCACGATTCTAGACTTATGATTTCAATAGGTCCCAGAACTGATCAAGTCTTCTGACAGTGCCGGGTAAAAAGGGAAGGCGAACAGCAATACTCAGATAAAGACAATAGACCAATGGATTCCTGCTACCATGCCTGGAAGATAAATCCAACTATAATCCTGTCTCACAAACAAGGAGATGGATTAACAAATGAAGTCACAATACTTTCGCTTCGTCACACAGTCTTATTATACAAATATTAGTTACTATTGTAACAAACTGGGTTTGTTGAAATTTACAATCACAACAATTTATTTATTTTTAAACCACTTCATGTGCTCCACTGGATGCTACACGGACACACATGTGGTTTAAACATGAAGAGACAGGCCATGCCTGGTACACATGATACCGTTTATGATGATAACAACCGACCTATGACAATTGACAAGGACAAAGGGAAGGCTTTTTCTTGCACGATTTTTAAAACAGACGGATCAGCAAGATAGAGCTATTAGAGATAACGTCAGAGAAGCCTTGTCACGAGTCACAAGGAAGAAGGACTGTGAGATTAAGGTGGAGGATATTAGACGGGTACTGAAGCGTGCTAAAGACACAGCGCCAGGTCCAGATGGGGTGAGGTACTCCCATGTGAGTAACATAACTGATGGGGACTTGGAGGAGATGGATCTATGTTTCAACCTAAGCATCAATATGGCGGAAATACCCCACGATTGGCTGCATAGCTACCTGGTCCCACTCCCAAAGCCAAGTAAGGATCAATCCAGACTTAATGGATACCGAATCTTCTTCTTCTTCTTTGCGATCATCCGGAGTGTTTTTTCAGATGTGATTGCGGTGTGTCTGTTATGCGCCCTTGGGCCGAAACCCGTAGGCCAACACAACCGGCTTCGGCGTGCTTTTTTGACCAGGTAGCATTCCTGGGAGACTCTCACTGTTTGCGGTACCGTCCACAACCCAGCTGGCCAAGTTGGAACGGGTGAGGACAACGGTCGTCCCTCAAAGGAAGGCAGGGACAGTCCATGGCATTTTTCGCCATCCAGGGTGGCTTCCATAATTGCAGGGCCGGCACATAGCGCCCTGGTCCTGGGCTCACTGAGGGAAGTCCTGCTCATGGCTGCTTTAATTCCTCACTTCAATATATTGGGCATTTCGTTCGCCCCGGGCCGTTCCCGCACAGACCAAACTGGTCTGCAGTCAGTATCCACTCAGCGAGTTTTTCGGACATGTGCATGTCGTTGTGTCCATCAGAGCTGTTCCAGACACGTCGGACATTCGGAAACTACCTAGTCAGAGCTGTTCCGAACAAGAGCGGCATTCGGAGACTAGGTAGCTGTTCCTAGCACGAGGGAAGACTAGTTAGAGCTTTTCCGGTCACGAAAGACATTTCACTCGGACGTAATTGCGTAGTGCCATTTTTATTTTGCCGCCCGTAGGCTGGCACTTCCGGCTTCAGCAGGCATTTTTGATGAGGTTAGCCTTCCTCGGGTTTCGAGACTCTTATTTCCACACAGCAAGCTTTTGCTTCGGGCTGCCACGTAATGGATTCGCAAGACAGGCGTTCCATTTCGTGTCAACGAGACAATTTTCCACCTTTGACTACACTCACTCCATGAGTACGGTTACAGACTTTCTACGGAACGTGCGACCGAGGTGTTTTTCCACCTTTTGTACTCGCTCACGAGGTAGGCTACATGTGCTGCCGGCTCAGCACCTTACCTCCGTGCGTCTGTGGGCGAGTAACGGTCACGCCCTCTCATCCGGGGATACCTCATATCCCCCAGCTAAGAGCCATCGAACGAGTATCTGCGCCAAGCATGTAGCGTGCTCAGCACCTCACCTCAATTTTGATGTATGGTTATGTCCGGACTGAGATTATTGGCATCGTTTGCCTGATTTTGACTGTTATCCTCAGTCTACCTGCAGAGCAGCAGGTTGTGTCTCTCTTGGTCTGGTCCCTATCCCAAGAGCTGTCCAATATGTAGTTAATATCCATCGGAACAGCGCTTGGGGTCAGAGGGACACTCAAGCTCCCCCACCACGGCAAGGTGGAGACACATCGGGGGAGGGATACCGAATCATAACCTTGCAAAACACGCATGGCAAAGTCCTTGAAAAGATAGAACCACGCAGGATCCATCGACATTTGGAAAGTCGTAATCTCGGGAGTTGCCGGCCTGGGAAGGACACCTGGACCAATGCGGCAACTTTTGCATTTGATGTCTATGAGGGCTTCCATGAGAAGAGAAAATTGTTGATAGCTTAGTGTTGATTACAAGAGAAAGTGTTGGTAGCTTTTGAACTGGTGAGTGCGTACAACAGGGTCAGGTATGATCGGTTGATGTACACACTGTTGGACATGGAGGTCTGCCTCTGCCTTGTTGGATGGGTTGTGGTGGTCCTTTATGAGCGTAGGTTGCATTGCGCATGGGCCCTGGACTTCTGATACTTGTACTATTACACCTGGGTTGCCTTGTCCCCGGTGCTCTTTAATGTCTACACCAGCAAAATCGCAGCTATTGAGACACCAGGTGTGGATAGAATCTTGACATCTGCAGATGATGTGCTAGTATACAGAGAGGGCAGAGACAGGGCCAGTTGGCGAAAGACTTACAGGGGCCGTAAATGGGGTGGCAGAGTGGTGCATGGACGTAGAGGCCATTATACATCTAGACAAGGCATCGGTTATGTGGTACTCCCTGGATAACCGGATCGTCAAGACAGATGTCCCAGGTATTATGTTGAATGGATATCCTCTTAGTCGAGAGAATAAATGGAAGTACTTGGGTATCACCTTTGATAGGTGTTTGTCTTTTAAGGACCATGTGGAGGCTTTTGGTGGTGAAGGCTAGTAGGGGACTTAATTCATTGAGGGCTATGGCAGTCTCTCATCTCATCTTACCAAGTTCCTCTTATACCTTGCGGTGTCGAGGTGAAGTATAAACTTCGTGAGAGTGCCCGATTATGGGCTTCATATATCGATATTCCCATGGACTCTGCTATTCTCTCTGTCCAACGTTTACGTGGTCGGCCTCTTCCTCTGTTTTCCTCTGTTCTGTACATCATTGCTTGTTGTGGTATGCTGTTGACTGGTAACCTACTTGCATGGCCAAACCATTTGACTTGCTGCTTTCTGATAAAATCTAGTGCTGCTTTAACCCCCACTTTAGTCCTGATTTCTTCATTTCTGATCTTATCTCTTCTTGATGCGTTGAGTTTTCTTCTCAGGAACCTAATTTCTGTTGTTGTGATTTTTCTTTTCTCTTTTTCTGTCATTGTCCAGGTTTGACATTGGTAGCATAGAGTTGGCAGGAAGATTGTGTTGTAAAGTGCGTTCTTAGTAGTCTGCAAGGTGTGGAATGCGCCTGGCCCTGCAGCCAGCAGGGTTAGGATCGGCTAGCCTCTCCCAGGAGGGGTGAAGAGCGAAAATTAGTAGCCTGCCGATGACCCGCAGACTACACAAGTCAACCCCCACCTCCGCGTGGTGCAGACCGGGCAACCATGACCGCGAGGTCATGGGCTAACGGGGCTATGACTCGCCATAGGGGATGAACTCCCTGTGGTCAGATTAGTGTCCTAACCCTGCGACTGGCCTAGCAAGCCGGCAGGGGATCTTCGTACTGCTCGTAGAAAAACTAAGAAGTATAAACGGACTATGGCAGTAACTGGGGTAAATCAGAGGATGCTGTCCAGCTCTTTCAGCAGTTAATAATTTCTGTCATTGAGTATGGCTTGGGGCTGCTGACAGTATCAAAGAGCCAGATTGAAAGGTTGGAGCACATACAGAATGCTGCCATGAGGTTAATCCTGGGGTGCTCTAAGGACACACCAATTATATGCATAAGACATATCCTGGTGCTACCAACAATTACGGATAGGCATAGGGTCCTTCAGGCCAAATGGTACCTGAGAATTTCTGCAGATAGGGATCACCCGCTGCATGCAGCCATGGATATGGTCAAGGGTCATAGACTAAGACGAGGCAGGTCCTAGATGGCACAGACAGAACTTTCTATAAGTCAGGTGTGTGATCTACAGACCATCAATCGTGAAAGAGAGTGAGTTGAAGTTCCAGAAGACATGATGGACTGGCACAATGTAATAATAACACTGAGTCGTGAGTGCAGAGTATGGGCAGCGGGCCACACTGAGTTTGAAGTGCAGCAGCTGATCCCGAGTAACACACCAAGGTGACATAGTCATCTACACCGATGGGTCAGTGGTGAGAAACAGACGTAGTGGCTGGGGCTTTATTGCAAAGGATAATGGACGAGTCTTGAAAAAGGAGAGTCTGGCATATGAGACTACGACTCCTGCATGAAAATGGAGGTGAAGGCAGTAACAGCGACCAATTAGCCTCACCAGCTGTCTCTGCAAAACACTGGAGCGCATCATCAATCACAGACTGCAGTGGTACATTGAAAGTAAAAACATCCTTGTGCCACAGCAGGCTGGCTTTAGGCAGTGCTACTCTACGGAAGATCAGACAACTTACCTCTCTCAAGAAATTGAGGATGCATTCCAAGAGAAGAAGCTGGTGCTTGCGGCATGGATAGATTTGAAGAAAGCCTTTGACAAAGTCTGGAAAGAAGGTCTGATGAATAAACTGAGAAACTGCAAAGTCAATGGAAGAATGTACAAATGGGTGAAAGCATACTTGCACAACAGGAGAGCCCGAGTACAGATAGACGGACTAAAGAGCAAGAAAGTACTACTGCGTCACGGAGTTCCCCAGGGCGGAGTATTGTCCCCCACACTCTTTCTAATCTTCATCAATGATCTCGTTGCTAATCTACCGCATGGAATTAAAGCCGCAATGTATGCCGATGACCTGGTTCTATGGAGCACAAATGAACATGCATCAGTGGCCACCAGATTACTACAAAGAGCTGTAGATACATTTGTTGCATGGGCAAATAGATGGTGTGTCAGCATAAACACTGACAAGTGCAGCACCACCCTATTTACCCTCTCTCCAAAACAAAAGGCAGGGACCATCCAGATAAATGGAACACCCCTACGAGAAGATAAAGAACCAACATACCTTGGAGTAACATTTGATGGCAGGCTGACATGGAGAAAGCACATCAACAAAGCAGTAGCAAAAGCCATAAGGAAAATAGCCATCCTGAGAAAGCTAAGTGGAACCACATGGGGAGCCAGTGGGAAAATAATTAGCAACGTTTATCAACAGAGCATACGACCACACCTGGAATACGGGTCAACTGCATGGTGTTCGGCAGCAAAAACCACACTACAAGAGCTGGACAAAGTGCAAAATCAAGCACTTAGAGTCACCACAGGAGGGATGAGATCAACCCCTATAGTGGAAATGGAGAAGATAGGGAGGACACAAGCACTGAGTGAGCGCAGAGATACGAAAACGCTAATACAAGCAGAAAAGTTCCTCAGCTTGCCAGGCCACCCTATGAAGAACAGATTTGAAAACCTAGCTATGGGGTGGTTGAAAAGAAGCAGTTTTATCCACCAGGCCAAACGACTCTGCAGAGAAACCACCGATCTGCCCACAGTTGGTATCCCCTTAACAACTATTCCAGAGCGAACTCCATGGAAAGATGAGCATAGACTATCATTACAAATCCAGACAAAAGTGAGAGGAATATTTGACAAGGAAGATCAGAACAGTGTGCAGCGCAGAACAGCCACTCTCAGCTTCCTTGATGAAGAATACCCACAGGACCTCTGGATCCGAGTCTACACAGATGGGTCAGCACAAAATGCTGTTCGAAATGGAGGAGCGGGAGTGTACATAGAATACCCAAATAATACCAGGGACACAGCTAGAGTACCGACAGGAAAGTACTGCCATAACTACGATGCTGAAATTGAGGCAATCAAGATAGCAACAGAGAAATTACTAAATACCAGCAATGGTACACAACCTGTGGTGCTATTGACAGATGCAAAATCAGTACTCGAGGCGCTCCTGTCTGGGAAATTGCCAGTACTAAGGACACTACTTTCTGAACTTAGCAGTCAGCATAAGGTCACCATACAGTGGATACCATCCCACTGTGGAGTACCCGGGAACGACAGAGCTGATCAATTGGCTAAGGAAGGAGCCAAAGAAGAACAGCCTGATGTGCCTGTAACATACCACCAAAAGAAAAGAATGATCAAATCAGTCAGAAAGCCACCAAAACCTGCTCAAGATGACTACCACGTTATGGATAGACCAGAACAAGTCATTATTCTGCGCCTCAGAATAGGGCACAATAGATTACGCAACCACATGTATACAAAATTCAAGATTGGTGAAACAGCCATGTGTACATGTGGATTGGCGTCGCAGACAGCAGAGCACATACTCCAAGACTGCCCAAAATATAACATATCTAGGCAAACCTTCTGGCCTAGAGAGACGACAGTGGAAGATAAACTCTATGGACCGCTGTGTGAACTGAAAAAGACAGTTCAATTCATACAAGAGACAGCACTGCAGTTATAGACATATTTCAAGCGAACGAAAGAAGAAGAAGAAGTAACAGCGACATTCCGTTGGCTGGAGGAGACTGCTTCAACACACGTTGTGTTCATTACGGATTCAAAGTGTATGCTTAGTAACGTGAAGAGATGAGTGTTTCGTGTGGAATGGCTTTCGTAGCTTCAGGGGTCACAGATTGTGAGAATTGTATCGATGTTTTGCTCTGGCCATGCAGGGGTGCGGAAGAAGGAGCAGGCTGGTGGGCTAGCAGGGAATGCACCTCTTGGTGGTAGATTGACTACGGACAAGGGGGAGGTGGTCATTCGCTTGTGGGACCAGGTGGAGAAGGCGGAGGAACAGATTAAGAACCCGTATGTGGAAAGAATGAGATTGCTGGGGATCGGCAGGGGTTCTGAAAGAATCTCAGGACTGAGAGGAAAGACCGGGATGTGAGATTCGTATAGACTACCCCATAGGACGAAGCCCGATCATAGGGCAAGGGACACATGGGTTAAAATTGTACAGGGACAGACCGGACGATAGGAATTAATAGAAGACCGTGAGCAACAACGGATGGAGTAAGCTCGAGGACTGACCCAGAGGTGAAGGACAAGACAGATGCAGTACTGGTCACGGCAAACCACAACCCAGGTGAGGTTGCACGTGGTGCTTTACCACGAGATAGACGACCAAGGTCAAAGGCTTACTCAGACGGGACAAAGCTGTAGACAGGGACGGTTGTGTTTCAACAATGCTTGAACGAGTGAAGGAATGACAAGTGAATGATAGCCTGAGCTGGGAGTATCAGCCACAATACCGTGTGCTTAATACCTAAACCAGTTGAATAATACAGGATAGCCTGACAAGAAATAGAGATATCAATAACAAACTTTAGGAATCAGGTGGAAGTGTTGAGTTGAGTTAAGAATCGTCATCACTGCACTCGGGAGTTTACGTTCTCCGTCCATCAAAATTGTTTTATGTTATTTTGTGCAGCAAGGCGCTTAACATAATTGTTACATTAGTTGAGACCTAGCTCAATGGTGTTAAGTAAACCACGAAAATACACAGTGGTGCTTATTATCGTAGATTGTAGTTGTGGTGATTTAAGTTGAGTCAATGCACCTGACTATCTCAAATAATGATGCGGGTATAGAAATTCTTCGACTTTTCGTGACCATGCACCTATCCATTGAGGCAGTGTTACCACTAGGATTCACTCAGTGGCGTGCAGAGGTTCTTTGATGCCCAGGGCCAACCCCTTGATTAGATGCCCCTAAATTGTTCTTTCCCTAATTAGTAATTCATTCCTCCTCACCTCCCACTGCACTGTGCTGTCCCCTCTCCCTAATTGGATGCCCCCCTCCCGCCTGGATGCCCGGGGCCGTCGCACCCCCGCATCCCTATGCACGCCACTGGATTCACTATATTTTCGTTTCAAAATATAAGGCTTAACAAAATTGGGAATTTAAAAGAGATCTCCATAACATTTTTGTGGATTTTAAAAAGGCTTATGATAGTGTCCATAGGAATAGTCTATGGAATGCTATGCAGGAATTTGGAATACCAAGGAAGTGAATCAACATGACCAGACTATGCATGGAAAATACTTATAATATAGTAACATATAAAGGCACTTATGGACTGAATGGTTCGGTGTGCAACGAGGATGATCTGTCGACTAACTAACTAACTAACTAATAAAGGCAGGAAATCAGACCCTTTCCAAATAACCTCTGGCTTGAAACAAGGTGATGCACTATCACCGCTACTCTTCAATCTGGCTCTAGAGAAAGTCGTAAGGAAGATAAGGAGGAATGTGATATTGGAGGAACATCCAAGCTGCTTGGTTATGCAGATGATATAGATATTATAGGGGAAAATGAACAAAAGACATTGGAAATATTGACTCACTTGAAGGAAAAAGCCCAACAGATGGGGGATGGTTATCAACCAAGATAAGACAGAATATATGGTAATTTCAAGAGAAGGAATGGCTAAAACCTCTGGCCACATACAAATAGATAATATGACCATTAAAAGAACGGAAACATACAAATACCTGGGTACAATCTTCAACTGCTCCAACATCATAAGGGAAGAAATACAAACTAGAATCAATTCTGGAAATAAGATATACTATGCACTACAACATCTACTAAAATCAAATGCGCTATCTCGTAACACCAAAATCACAATACACAAAACACTGATCAGACCAGTTGTGCTGTATGGCTACAACAAAAGGAGATGAAGCCTTGTTACAAACCTTTGATAACAAAGTTTTAAGATGCATCTTTGGACCCATTAGGGATACACAAAGTGGAGAGTGGAAAAGAAGAAGTAACAAAGACATTTATGATCTGTTTAAGTCCCAGCTAATCACTGGTATCATGAAGGCTAATAGACTACAATGGCTGGGGCATATAGAAAGAATGGAAGACAATAGGGAAACAAAACTCGCCTACACTCAGGAAATAAATGACCGCAGACCCCGAGGTAGACCAAGAAGACGGTGGAGAGATAATATACATACAGACCTACAAGCACTTGGAATCAATTACTGGCAAGAGAAGGTCAACCAGAGAGACAAATGGAAACGGATTGTATCTGCAGCAAAGAACCTCAATGGCTCGGAACGCTGAAGAAGAAGAAGAAGAAGAAGAAGAAGAAGAAGAAGAAGAAGAAGAAGAAGAAGAAGAAGAAGAAGAAGAAGGCTTAACAAGAGTCACATGAATTTCACTATGACACTATACATATGTACTTATAGCCTAGTTGACTTGGCAACCTCCTCCCAACTTCGGGTTTTCTGAAATAAAACGTCGCTTAAAAGTCGACTTCATTGCACCTGGTTTTTATCCCATATATGGCTCAGTCCCTTTGCGCAGTGCGGAGAGTGTCGCACAAAGCACAAACTCCTTAGCTCCAGAGATGACCCTCAGGAGTCTCTGAAAAAATGCACTTGTGAACCAAAGGAAGCGACCCGAAATCGAACCCACAACCTTCAGAGCCCAAGTCAGACGGGTGTTTTGAGGGTTTTCTGAAATACCCGAAGGAACGCTTGTTCGTCCTGATCGGGAGAGGTCGGCCCAGGTTTTCTATGTTGCCACTTTGTTTGCAAGCCAAACTTAATAAAAGTCTCAGCCTAATCTGGTGGTTTGGTGGGGTACACTAACCTTTACGTTACATGTACTACAACTACTATACTAGATCTTATATCTACATAGAAACAAGGAATAGTGGATAGAAGTACATTTTCCTACATATATGATATACATATATTTAAATGTATACAAAAATACATCAAGTTTTAGTGCAGGTCTATCCTGATTCAATGAATGAATCACCAAAAAAAAAAAAAAACGAGAAGTAGATTGTGAGCATTACTAAAACACGACTACAAGAGACAAATTGGACGTTACGGCCAAAGCCTTCGTCAGCACAGGACAAATACAAACCGACATGAAACACACTATGACAACATTAAACTAATTAAAGGTGCTTCTCTGAATCCCTTGCTTGGAAAAACAGCCTTTCCAAGCAAGGGATTCAGATAAGTACCTTTAATTAGTTTAATGTTGTCATAGTGTTTTTCATGTAGGTATGTCGATGTGTCGGTTTGTATTTGTTTGTCATGTGCTGACGAAGGCTTTGGTCACAATGTCCAATTTGTCTCTTGTAGTCGTGTTTTAGTAAAGCTCACAATCTACTTCTCGTTGTTTTTGGGCGATTCATTCATTGCCTTTTTAAGCTTTACTGCAGTTCCCTTCATTCTTGTTTACCATTATCCTGATTCAAGCAAAACGAGATGGGATCACGGGGACTTCGTCACCCTTTCTTAAAGTTGTATATAATGTTTTACTATTTACTTTCATTAATCTCTTTAAGTCAGTTGGTGTTATTAATTAATCTGGCAGTTCGATCCCAAACTCCCGCTGCATTTCCCGCATGTGGAAAAGGCTTCGGCAGTAACACCCAAAGGAAAATCCGGAAATGGAGTGTTGCTTCCCACACTTGGAATTGACATGATTTAGTTGGTTCTGAAAGCTATTTTAACCATCTGCCATTAACACTTGATTATCCGCAAATAATAATTCTGAAATGTTATCTTCTTCTTCACTCTCTATTTCTCAGCATATATTGGCAATGTATGTTATAAAAATAAGGGAGAGAGCACACATCCTGTTCGTACACCTTATTGTATTAAAAAAGGTTTTTATGTACTTGCTTTTCTTCTTCCGCAACTTTCGCTTGACGTATATAAACTTTTGCAAGCATTAATAATATGTTTTTTAATTCTGTATTTTATGAGGCAATGCCATAGCATATTCCTGTAAACTCTGTAAAAAGCATTTTCCTTGTCTGTATATGTACCTGTACAGGTCATATCATGGTCAACTGCTTTTTCTGTCAGTTGTCTAAGTGTTAATATTGTGTATGTGCAGCTTTTTTTTGGACCAAAACCCATCTGGGCTTCTGATTATTATAATTGTTCTTCCTGTAATGGTTTTATCCTTCTTTCAATGATTTTGGCACAGGTTTTTCCTATGTGGCAAAGTGGTGAGATTCCTTTATAATTAATACGTACAATCTTTCTTATCGCCTTTATTTGTCCAAATCGGTACAATTATTGCTGTTTGCCAATCACCTGGAGTTTCTCTGTCTGACTAGGCTATCTGGAAAATTCATCTCAGCCATTTTGTCCCTATTACTATTTCTCCAGCTGCTTTGATGGCTTCTGCAAGCAAATCATCAATGCTGGTCGCTTTGTACTTTGGCACCTTTTAATTGCTTGTTCCACTTCTGCCAGTGATATTTCTGGTTTAGGCCCCTCTATCTCTGCTTCTGTATTATTTATAATTTTATTTGCATTGTTGTATGTGTTATTGAAATTAAGCAGTTCTTTAAAATAATTTCTCCATCCGTCTAACTCTTAGACTCTAAGAATTAAGATCATTTTTGGACCTAGTAGTAGTATAGATTGCCCCTTTTCATCATTTAATATTTCTGTTGGGTTATATTACTCAATGTATTGTGTAATTCATGCTACTTTCTTGTAGTAATTTCTGACTGCTGCCTTTTCTTCTCCCAATAAAATTTCTCCAAACTTTTTCCATGAATCTCTCTTAGCTCTTCATATTGTTCTATTTGTTTCTTCACTAATTTGCCTATATTCTGAATAATTTTCTTCTGTTATGTTCTTTAAACCAAAATTATAAGCTTTCTTCTTCTTCTTATTCACGATCTTGCTATGTTACTTCCCTGGCTAAATTGTTAGGGAGAAAAACCTACCCAAGGGTAGATAGAAGGTCACCATGGATTGACTATGTCTAGAGGAAGCAAACCTTATGAAATATATGCCAGAGTCAGTCACGCTGACATTTGAGGTGCATAACTAGGTGTGACATACTCCCCTCGAAAGAAAGGAACAAAAAGAGAAAGAAATATTTCCTGCCCATTTAAAGATATACTAGGCAGGTCTGCTTTCCCAATGGTGTTGTTAAAAGAGGAACACAACATACTGGCATTCCCAGGGTCAGTCAACAAATTGGTCTGTTTACACCATTCAGCAGTATTTTGCAACATCCCATGTAAACCCCAGATCATGTTATGCCTTTTCAATACATGACAACACCTGCAAAGTTCAAGATTCATCCTGGTTAAGTGAGTTATATTCTGGTCAGCTTTGCTGTTTAGATTCCAAACAATGCAGGTGATAATGGAGAGTCCTGAACTAGGCAATATACGCAGTCATTCCAATGTCCATCTTCCCAAATGAAATGTCACCGCTGTGATCCAGTTTACTAGACAAAGGTTAATGCCACAGTCCATCATGCTTTGCATAAGATGTTTGAAGTTTACACAGAAATAGACATCTTTGAGATCTATTGCCACAGCAATTATTTCTTGCTTGCTTTAACATCCTCATATAAATTGAATGCATATATTGCAGTTGACAGTTGTGTCTGGCAGCATTCATGTACTATTCAGATATGTAATAACCTTTTTAGCCACTTATTTATCCCACCAAATTCCCATGTATATATTCTGCACAGTGATGATTCTGTAAATGCTAAGTTGTGAAAGACCTCTTTTAGGTCTTGGCAGTGGCCTGAGATATGTATAACTAGTGCTCTGGTACCTTGCAAGTCTGCATACTGACTCTGAAATCAATCCCTCACAACAGTGTGCATTACCGTATCACTTGGCTGCTTGATGTGGCCATGATTGACCATTGAAGCCTTCAGCTGTAAGAAATTGCCCATCAGAATCAACCATCACCAACAGGAATTCCTACTTGCTGTCATTAGAAACATGGTCTAGATGTGTGTACACATTGTAGATTTCTATTTACATTGATCAATAAGTACAGCTTTGCCCTGTACCTTCATCGCTACTGTATATACTTCAATCATGAGTAAATGATTTGGTCTGTTTAGTGGCATATCAGTGTCTCTGCATTCGATTGCATTTGTGCAAGTCTGTCATTACTACAATCATTTTGGCTAAAGAATACAAAGATTTCATTTTCTTATTTATACTTTATTGCTCTGAATATTGTAAGACAATACACAATAACAAAAATGCATAAAACATAGCTTACAGTTTTTAAATTGTCAAGTAAATCAAAGTTAAATAAGAAGCTAAATTATATTTAGACTGTTTATCATATAACCTCACAGAATTGGTGAACCAGCAGCATTTTTTTTAAATATCAGAATACAGGTATACATAGAGCAAGCATCAACATTCCATTACAGTCATTATCATCATGTGCCTTGCCAACTGGCTTGGGTATTCATATCCCTTCCCAGATCTCAGTCCTTGGTGTTGTGGATCAACTCTGCTCTCTTTGAAGTTCAGTTAGTTGCATATCCTTTACAGGACATCACCGTCAACTCCAGCATTTTTGGGCTGTTTGTGATTCTTGGGCAGGTTTACGCTCAGTAGTTTGCCGTTGCTTTCTGAACATTGGATGGAAACCAATGCAAGGTGGTCTGCTTCCAAATCGCATGCAGCTGTGTTTCAAACGTGGTATGTAGCATTACGAATTGCATTTGTAACTCCATCGCTGGCGTCTTTGAAGGAGTTGCTGAAAAACAATGAATTTTTGTAATAATTGTAATATTTTTTCTTGGCGCTCACTTTGAATTCAAGCATAATCCTTACATACTACTTATAGTAGCACTGTACTGAATTGTGCATGTGAATTAGCTTTTCCTATTACCAGCGTCCCTCACCATTAGGCGAATCCATTCCGACTTTAGAGGTACTTATAATTTACATCCCAAAGTGAAGGACGAGAAGTCAAAATATTAGTCCAACTGTCCAGTCTAGCCATAGGTTGAATCCACTACCTTGGTAATTGTAATATAATAATAGTAATAATAACAAAACCTGAAATTTAATAAGAAGAATAAATTGAAGGCATTTAATATTATTTTATTAATCATTAACTGCAAAATAATTTATAGTTTAAAGTTGTTAAATATAATTGGCACTATCTTACCGCAAAAGAAGTTATGCAAAAACAATAAGGAAAGGTCGTTCTGATAATAGGACTTGTTGAGATTTTCTTCATTTCATTATATACTCCTTTGTTAACATCCAGTTTTTACATTCTTAACTTGTTATATATGGTGCTCAGGACTTTTCAATTACGTATAACTCAATATTCTTTGTGGCTAGAAACCACGTTTTGTTTCCTTGCTATGATTAAATTTTTAAGTGGTATATCATAACTGGAAAAATAAGTTTCATTATTGAAATGGTTTGATTGTTGTCAAATACAAGGTCTAAGTCTGTTAAAATCTATAATGTCTACTTTATTTATTAGTTAGCTGTGTGTTCTTTTACAGGATGTTGCAATCAGCAATTATTGGCTGTTTATGATTTTCTAGCCAATTTTTACTTTCAATAGCTTGCCACTGCTTTCTAAATAGTCGACACTCATACTATCAAAATCAGTGCAAAGCGATCTGCTTCCAAATCACCTGCTGTTGATTTTGAAACCTCAACTGCAATATAAAAATAAAGACTAAAGTCGTAATAATTGTTAAAATGTATGCTTGTAATTAAAAAGTATACAGAATGTGAAGTGTGATATGTTAAGTTCTGTAGATGGTAGATGTGAACGAAATCTGTACCAGTCATTAAATAATATTGTCATTCAGAATGGTAATAAGAACACATGTAATATATTAATGAAACAACAAATATATCATTTCAGAATACATTATATAAAATACATAATTTCCATATATTTAATAAAATGTAATTAACAGCACCGGTTAGTGGGGTAGGGGTATTCCCTATCAAAGGAGATGGTACCGTTTAGACCCCCCCCACCCCCAACAAATCAGGGTTACTTGAAGCCATGGAAGCAGGTGGTGGATGGAGTGTGAGGGCAGCTGACAGATTGTTGCTGGTTATGGTCTGCACTCTGCGGCGATAGGTAGATGATCTCATCAGTAGCGACAATGGCTATCGCCACTGACTAGTAGTCACTGCCTAGAAGGAAAGCAACGGCAAACTACCTTCTGCAAAACTTGCCAAGAAACTTAACAACCATGAAAGAAACATACCAGAGATTGGATATGCTGATGATACAGTATTGCTTCCGTGTGTTGCCGGGGCCCATAAGGGAAGCAAAGAATAGCAACACTGCAGCCTACCACGCATGTCGTAAGAGTTGACTAAGGAGGCTTGATGGTTCCATCGCCCTGCTACTGAGTGAGTGCGTGGCGCGACACTGTGAGCTCTGAGTTTCATGTGAAATGCTTTTGAATCTGCCCGAGTTTTTTGGAACGTGACTGCATGTTCGGAGTGATGGCTGCTGGCTATGTCCCAGAGTTGACCGGTTTTTGCCTTACGCAGAAATGCGTGGATGCTGGGCTTCTGGTTGACTGCCACTACCATCAACGATGAACTGTATTTTCGTGGACTGTGGGTGAACATCTAGGAAACATCCAGATGGGAAAATGACTGCCGATTCCATCAGAAATGAACTGGATATTTTGTGGGGGACTATTGTGTTGACATCTGGCGGCGGCATTATGCACAGTTTATCTGTGCGGGCTGTTGTTTGTCGAGACTCCTGTCTTTTCCACTTTTCACATTGGGCAGTGGGGAGCGTTTTGTGTGATATTCATGGTACAGGAACGGAGCATAATGGGGACAACCCGTTGCTGTGAAGTTGGAACCATGACTAACTAACTAACTAACTAACTAACAGTATTGCTATCCACAACACAGACTGGTATAGAAAACCTAATAACCTCAACCCAATTGAATAGTGCAAATCACAACATATCTTAACATAGC
This sequence comes from Cepaea nemoralis, assembly GCA_014155875.1. Lineage (NCBI taxonomy): Eukaryota > Metazoa > Mollusca > Gastropoda > Stylommatophora > Helicidae > Cepaea > Cepaea nemoralis. Next base: position 128,807 of record JACEFZ010022111.1, on the reverse strand, counting down.
AAAAACAAAGATAATGCATACAGATAAAACTACTATGGAGAAAGAAATTTATGTTAATGAGGAAAAATTGGAGGTGGTGGACAATTTTGAATATCTTGGGTCATTGATTACCAACAATGGTGACACAATGAAAGAAATTAAAAGACGAATATCTATTGCTCTTCAAAGACTAAAACAACTGAACAAATTGTGGAGTGGGACAGATAGAATTACAAAAATTAGATGTTTAAGAGCATGTATCTTTCCCATTGCTACATACACCTGTGAGACCTGGACACTAAACAAGTTGAACAGCACATAAATGCCTTTGAATATAAATGTTATAGACGAGTTCTAAGAATATCTTGGGTAAAGAAAAGAACAAATGCATCCATACTTCAAGAGTTGAATACTGAATAAAGTTGGCTATTAAAGACGATAAAACAAAGAAAATTGAAATATTTTGGTCACTTGAAACGTCACAAAAGTTTGGAGAAAACAATATTGGAGGGATATATGCCTGGGAAGAGAGGAAGAAGAAGGCCAAAGAGAAGATGGGTGCAGGATGTGGCGGATGATCTCTGAATGGGTGCATTGGACGCGGGGCATCTTGATTATGATTGAGAGGTTTTCGGAAGGTTGTTATGGGAGCAAGGTTCTGCAAAGGACATGCTAATAAATGAATGAATTAAATAAAAGCAAGCACTGTTATTCAGTTGACCGTATGAGCACAATTATGTTCAGAATGACTTTTTCTGAGTTACAAAGACATGACCTTTGATTAAATAACATAAATAAATCATAACTTATGAACATATCGAAGTGAAATTTTCCCCACATCTGTAAGCATGAATGGACATGCAAATGTGCATTCTTTTGAATGAAGACTTTGACCTTGGTAGCCTTATGGCTGAAGCTGTGATGTTTATCTTGTCTCCATCTGTCATATTTAATTGTTGAATATAATATTTCTCTTCCACATCTAATTTCTTACAATCTTATATGCAACATGATGTATTTCCTCATTTAACCTTCAGTCCTAAGCAACAAATGACAAACATCTCCCTGTAAATCCCAGCCATCACGTTATGTGTTCTCTTACATTTTACATTTCGTCACAGCATACTAAAGAAACTTGAATTCTGCAGTGGCCACTTTCACTGTGCAGTTAGCCTCTTGAATATAATGAACGCAAGAGTTTTCATAGTGATTATATGTTCAACATTAACATGGTCACAAATAGACAAATCCCCTTAAGCAAAATTGTATAGATGAGTAATAATATTCAGTCTGATCAATAATTATGTAGTGAGTTAATAAGGTAACATTAATATTGGCTTTATTTTACATTTGACATACAAACATAAACAGAATATGGTGAATTGATACTACAATAGGTTGTAGACACTGCAAAATAAAATAAAATTGCAAATATATTCTCACATTTTATTTGAAATCCTTAAAAAGACAAATCATGTCTACCATTTGACATGGAATGTGAAATAAAAACAGTAATATCAACCATAAAAGATCAATGCTGTAAATGTTAAGAGAAGTGAGAGAAGAAATTAGGGATATTCTTGTTGAATATGAATTGACTTTGGGGTCTCTGTGGTAAAGTGGTTAAGCCATCTGCCTCACGTTCTGAAGGTCATGGGTTTATTCCATAGATTGCATCATTCAGACCACTAGTGAAGTTTTGCAGAGACTCCTAGCGGCCAGTGCTGGAGCTACAAAGTTTGTGATGCTCTCGGCAAGCATCTTGCCATTCTGCAGAGAGAGAGAGAGAGAGAGAGAGAGAGAGAGAGAGAGAGAGAGAGAGAGAGAGAGAGAGAGAGAGAGAGAGAGAGAGAGAGAGAGAGAGAGAGAGAGAGAGAGAGCCAGATGGGATAAAACCTGGCACAATGAAGTCGGCCCTCTTGACTTTGGTACCTTTTCTTTACTTGAAGTGACAAAAATCTCAACAACTAGTAACAGAGAAATAAACATAACATGAAAGAAACCAAAGAAGGCAGCCATGGAGAATGATAGATGAGGATAAACCTATAAAAAGTTTGAATAAAATATATTAGGCTGTAATAGGAGCACTGAATAGTCTGCTGGAGATGAACTTTCAATGCGCATAACTGAGCAATGATAACAATGATTAAAGTTTACAACTTTTTTATGTTGGAGAAGAATAAAGCATGCTCCTAAGAAACATAAATGTAAAAAATGCTTCACAGAAAATAAAATATGAAAATAACACAAAATAGCTTAAAACATATCCGGGGATCCTCACTAGTGCTTCATAGTTCAAATACTGTGTTGAGACCCTCCTTGCGCAAATTGCAGGAGACTGAAGCCCTATTAAGGCAGTCATCTTCAGCAAAGGTGGTCCATTCCAAATTACAAAACAAAATCCATAAAATATAGTTTTTAAAGGCTTTGTGAAAAGTTGCATTGGAAAGCAAATATATATGCAATAAGGAAATTCATATAAGACAGTTTCTAATAAAATGATGTTACTCATTCATCTTTATGAAGGCAATAATTAAAAAAAGGTAACAGTTTATAGTTATCAGTCTGTAGTGACATAACAATTACCAAGTTGTGATATTGCTATGACTACTGATATTGCTACTGATGAGAAGAGAGACATTGGAGAACATCATGACAATTGGAAAGATCGAGGGAAAGAGAGGGAAAGGCAGACCAAAAGAAATGATGCTGGATGGATTGAGACAGTGGCATGGAGGAATATTAGCAGCAGAGTTGATACAGAAAACCAAAGACCAAGAGCTGTGAAAAGCCATGAACGCCTACGCCAGCTGGCATGGCACTTGATGATGATGATGATGATGATGATGATGTGATGATGATGGTATTGTTATAACCAATATACTTCTCACTGAAAACAGAACCTGTCACAATTATTTTATAAGGTTTTACATTTTGGCTCTCGATGTTGACAGTTATGCAATTAACAAATAAGAAAAAGATTTAAAAAAATAAACAAGACCAGCAACAAAGAAAAAAATAACTGCTTTACAATGTTTTAGTGTGTCAGATAGTTATATACAGAGAAATACATTCAAGTAATATGAAAGGATATGACTAAATTATATTATTTCAAGGCAATAATTCAATTGTCATTAGTAAAGCCACTAAGCACACAACTGTGAATTATTTATTAAATGTGAATTTTCAACATCCTTTAGACAACTGAAATAATGTGATCACGAGACTTCTAATGTTTAGTTGCAGTCATTTAAAAGTTAGAAAAAATAATGTACAAATAATAAACAGAGCATTATGAGCACAAACATCTATATCAAAGAGGCGTATGTTGGAATATTGCAGACTGCCAATCTAAATAATGAATAATCCTGATGATGGTTCATTTATCTGGTTTGGAGTATACATTGGTGATGATGTCTTTCCAATTCTCTGTCAGCTGATAATGTAATAAAGTTGATATTGCTTCTGTTATTTGTTTCCCAGCTATTTAACCCTGTAAATAAGCCAGATTCTTGGGCAGCTTTCAGTACTTTCACCATGTGTAAAAAAAATTTCTTTTAATATCTCACTTTTGTATACTGCCAGAAGTTTAAGTTGTGGTGGTTACAAAATGTCAGAATGGGCTCAATGCACTGAAGAGTATGGCAGTAAGGGACATGGAGCAGAAAATACTACTCACACTTTTTCAGCACTTGATCATTTCAATGGTAGAGTATGAACTGGTAATGCTCACTATCTCAAAGAGTGAGCTAGTGAAACTAGATCGCATACAGAATGAAGCCATGAAGGTGATTCTGGCAAGTACAAGGAACACCCCCAATAGTGTGTATGTGATACATCCTGGCATTGTCGACCATTGCAAACAGGCGCAATGTGTTGCAGGCAAGGTCATACCTCAATGTAGCTGTGGACAAGGAGCACCTCCTGCATGATTCCCTGCATGCAGTCAAGGGCGACAGGCTGCTAAGAGGAAGATCATGGATGGCTCAGACAGAAGATACCATCAGAGAAGTGTGTACATTTCAGAAGATTGGCAGAGGCAAGGAGTGGGTCAGAGTGCAGAATAGAAATTCAGACTTGTGTGGGGTTATAATCATATCGGGCTGTGAGTGCAGGGAGTGGCCAGCAGGCACTACTGAAGCTGAAATTCAGCAATTAATTCATGACTACTCTCATTCTGGTGATGTGATTATCTATATCGATGGCTCTGTATTAATAGGTAAAAGAAGTGCCTGGGGATTTATAGCCAAAGAAAATGGCTGGTATTTGGTAAAGAAGAATTGGCATGTGATACCACAACCTCAAGTCTGAGAATGGAGGTGGAGGCGGTTATTGCATGTTCCGCTGGTTGGAGAACAAACTGTATACGCATGTTGTGATTATAACTGATTCACAAAACATGCTGGCAAAGGTGAAGACTGGAATGCTTCATGCAGAATGACTTGCATCAATTCAGAGGTCGCAGGTTGTGAGCATTCGTTGGATCTTTTTTCCAGGACACTCTGGTGTGGTTGGAAATGAACAGGCAGGCAGATTGGCTGGTGTGGCATCATTAAGGGGTGATTTGATGCATTATAAGGCAGATGTGGTGAAGGCCCTCTGGGAGAATGTGAATAATGCAGAAGAACAGATAAGACTATTATGGTCTAGGGAGAATGCAGCAGCAAGAGGTGGTCAGAGGATCTAGTCAACAATCGTCACTAAGAGGTAGAGCAAGACGGACATATAATTAGATTGCAATGGGCACCATTAGTATTGAAACTCTACGCTGGCTGTTGAAAATGAGGACTGAGTGCTTATGGGAATGCCCCAAGTGCAATGATGTCGGTTCTTGACTCAACTCTATAATGTCAGACACCCTATAAACCATACTTAATGTCAGGTGGGTGGGGAGATGTGGGTGGGTGCAGAGAAGAGTGGGTTTGTGGGTGGAGGGATGTGTGTATGGATGGGGCATGTGGGTAGGTGAGGGATGTGTAGGAGGAGGATGTGTTTTGGGTTGGTGTGTTTGCATGGGTGTGGTGGGTAGTGGTATGTGTGGGTGTTGGACGGTGGGGGATATGTGGGTGTTGGTAGGTGGGGGATGTGTGTGTGGGTGGGTGTGTTGGGGCATGTGTACAGGCTGTGGGGAATGTGTGTTTGCATGAGAGATATGTGTGTTGGTGGGGGATGTGTGTGTGGTTGGTGGGGTGTGGGTGTGTGGGTGAATGTGAAATGTTTTGGTGGGTGGAGAAATGTGTGCGTGGATGGAAGATGTGTGGGTATGGGTGGTTGATGTGCGAGTGGGTGAGGGTGAGGGTTGGTGTGTTTGCATGGGTGTTGGTGGGTAGTGGGATGTGTGGGTGTTGGTGGGTGGGTGGGGGATGTGTGTTTGGGTTGGTGTGTTGGGGCATGTGTAAGGGCTGTGGAGGATGTGTGTTTGCATGGGAGATGTGTGTGTCGGTGGGGGATGTGTGTGTGGTTGTTGGGGTGTGTGGGTGAATGTGAAATGTGTGGGTGGGTGGGGAAATGTGTGTGTGGATGGAAAGATATGTGGGTATGGGTGATTGATGTGTGAGTGGGTTAGGGATTTGTGTGTGTTGGTGCGAGATGTGTGTGGTTGGAGGGTGTGTTGGTGGGTGGGTGGAGCATTTTTGTGTGGGTGAGCTTGTGTGGATTGAGGTTATGTGTGAGTGGGTGGAAAGATGCTGTGGGTGGGTTAGGGATGTGTGTTACAGTGGGTGCGAGATGTCTGGGTTGCTGGCGGGACCTGTGAGTGGGTGGAGGGATGAGTGGGGGATGTGAGGTGAGTGTGGGATGTGTGGGTATGGGTGGGTGATGTGTGAGTAGGTGTGGGATGTGTGTGTGGGAGGGCGGATGTGTCATATAACTTGAGAATATTTATTGTTTATGCTTACAACATTCATTTGACAATGTTTGTTTGTCCTATGTGAATGCATCTTGCACTGTTGATGAACAAAAGATGAGTGATTGGAAGGGCCAAAATTGTTACCCTTTGAAAATAAAGATCAATTAAATTCAATTCAGGCCACTGTATCAAACTGATATTAATATTAGTTAATATGCATGCTGACACCAGCAAGGTAATATTTCTTTGTTTTCCTTTGCTTTTTTGCCTAGTATTTTCCTATATAACATTAATTTCCCTATATCATCTCTTCTGTTGAATGCCTCATGAATTTCATCTCAGTTATCCTAATCACTAGTTTATAAAATAGGAGCACTTATTTTGATGTACCTGAGATTATGCACCACCTGCTGTACCTCTTCATCGGACCGAAGCATATTTCCTCCCAATGACTCTTTGAGCTGTCCAAACAGGTGGAAATCACTTGGGGCTAGGTCTGGCGAGTGCTGGGGATGTGGTACAGACTGAAAGTGGAGGACTTCGATGATTTCAACCATTGCATGGGCAGTATGGAGTTGAGCATTGTCATGTTGCAAAAGAACACTTTTCGGTATGGCACATGATGATGATGAATATACATAATATAATAACATAATACACGGTATAACAAAACAACAGCTGTATGTCATGACAATGAAAATAAAGCTTTGATAAGCCTAGCAAGCCGGCAGGGGATCTTCATACTGCTCGTAGAAAAACCAAGAAGTATAAACGGAACAAAAACAGATCCTAATAAGATGGAAGCAGTATTTCGAACAACTTCTCAACATCCCATCAGATGTCACAGGAATTCAAGAGACCTACACAGATGTCACCGAGGAACTAGAACCAGACATACTAAAAGAAGAAATTATAGAAGCCATCAGATTAGCCCCATTAAACAAATCACCAGGACAGGATGAAATACCAAATGAACTAATTAAAGCAGCAAGGGAAGTAGGAACAGCTTGGCTACATAGACTATTCAACCATGTTTGGGTAGAACAACAGACACCACGAGACTGGGGAAACGCCATAATTATCCCAATTTGGAAAAACAAAGGCAGCAAAAGAGATTGCACACAATACAGAGGCATTTCACTGTTGAGTCATACTGGGAAAATATTTTGCAAAATTCTTGAAAAAAGATTACGAACTACTTTAGAACCCCAGCTAAGCGAACGCAGCTTGGATTTAGGAAAAACAAAGGATGCACAGACGCCATTTTTGCTCTTAGACAACTTATAGAAAAATCAATTGAATTCAATGAAACACTCTACTTAGCCTTTGTCGACCAAGAAAAGGCATTTGATAGGGTAGATAGAAACAAGCTGTGGGAAATCCTTAAACAATATGGAGTGAGTACACATCTAACAAACCTATGCAGAAGTTTATACAACAACAGTGAATGCATAGTGAGAGCAACTGGAGAACACTCAGAACCCTTCATCATAAGATCTGGAGTACGACAAGGTTGTGTCCTGTCCCCTCTCTTGTTCATAACATATATAGACAACATATGTAAAGAAACCAGCCAAGCAGAGACAGCAAGAATACCGCATGACGAGAACACAGAAGAAGAACCATCTGCAAATCTAACCATTAGAGAACTCCTGTTTGCGGACGACCAAGCACTAATAGCAAAATCAGAAGCTGAATTACAAGACCACATGAATAGTCTAAACGAAATGTGTAGGGAACATAACATGAAAATTAGCGCAAGCAAAACAGAGGTAATGACTATAACTAAAGAAGAACAAACAGCAACAATTCACCTAAACGAACATCCCTTGAAACAAGTAAAGAGCTTCAAGTACCTAGGAAGTATAATATCATCAAATGGCAGATCAGAAGACGAGATCGAAAATAGGTGCAATAAGGCAAATCAACTCATTGGACAAATGGCACCAATACTAAAGAACAAACATGTATCAATAACTACTAAGAAAGCACTTTACAACACAATCTTCCTACCAACTCTGTGCTACCAATGCCAAACCTGGACAATGACAGAAAAAGAGAAAAGAAAAATCACAACAACAGAAATGAGGTTTCTGAGAAGAATACTCAACGTATCAAGAAGAGATAAGATCAGAAATGAAGAAATCAGGACTAAAGTAGGGGTTAAAGCTGCTCTAGATTTTATTAGAAAGCAGCAAGTCAAATGGTTTGGCCATGCAAGTAGGCTACCAGTCAACAGCATGCCACAACAAGCAATGATGTACAGACCAGATGGAAACAGAGGAAGAGGCCGACCACGTAAACGTTGGACTGAGGGAATAACAGAATCCATGGGAATGTCGATATACGAAGCCCATAACCGGGCACTCTCACGAAGTTTATACTTCACCTCGACACCGCAAGGTACAAGAGGAACATGATGAGATGAGATGAGATGAGATAAGTAAATTAGAAAATCATCAAAAAACAATACAAAAAGGCAGATGCTCTACAATCACTGGCAAATACTAATACCAACAGTATCATTAGTATAAGTGTCATTTTCATTTTTAGTATCTTGTCATAAAGTACATTCACAAGGCTATAATATTATCTTTTCCTCTGGATTTGCCATTCAGTCTTTTCAGTCAAAGGCTGCCATGTCTCATATTATGACCAAATTGAGATAACCATCATTTTTGTATGATATTCAATAATTGATTATTTTCTCCAATGTTTTTAAGATTTTGCTCAGTTGATCTCTTGTCTGTCTTGCTTATTCTGTGTATCTCAAAGACTTTCAAGTTGTGTACTTCTCTTTCGTATAATAGAATCGATCGGATCTGACATGTTGAAAAAACTTTTCACCTCATTCAACCAGCTTTAACAGCCTTGGTTATAATTGTGGTGCTGTTTCAAAGCCATATACATATATAGATAAGATATCTTCCTCATCTTTTTCTGCATTTTATCATCAAAGGGAACACAGTCTCCCCCCCCCCCCCCCCCATGTCATTCCCCATATTATTCACCGATGTCTCTAATTATTTTCTCCAAGTGTTTTTAGGTTTCCTCCATTTTTTTTGCCTTGTAGGTTTCATAGAAATGACCTTGTAGTTTAGTTCTCTCCATAAGCTCAGGTTTACTTATCCTGTCATACCATGTTAGTTCTATTCTGCATGGGCACCAGTAAATGAATGTGTGTACAGTTAATGAATGTGTGTACAGTTAATGAATGTGTGTACAGTTAATGAATGTGTGTACAGTTAATGAATGTGTGTACAGTTAATGAATGTGTGTAGTTTATTAGGAATGTCTAAAGCTAGTCCCATAGCAAACATTAGCATTGGCATACAAAGTGCTAGGTCTACACATATACTAGGCTACATCAATAATGAGGTGGGGTGGCCAGTTCCCTTTCTTGCCACCTTTCCTTCCCAGACAATTCTGAAAATTATCTGGTACCCATTTTATGAGACTGGGTCAACTGGTTGGGAAAAAAATCCTGCCATTGATGGGGATCAAACCCGGGTCAACTGGTTGGGAAAAAATCCTGCCATTGATGGGGATCAAACCCAGACCACTCTCTTGGCCATAAAATTAATTAACCACTACTGAAATGTGTAGTTTCCACAATAATAAACCACAGACCATTAAAGATATAAAAAGTATGACTGAAAAGCTCATTTGCAGAAACATGAAAAATAGACACACATTGAATCAACACACCTGAACATGGTGAAAAAAGTTAAAAATCAAGAAAAATAACACAAAATCTAATTCTGTAATTAAACATTGTTATAATGGCTATCATTATTTCTATGTCTCAGAATTGGTTATTTCCATGTAAGTTTTCTTGCCACTTTTTTAAGCTTGTCTTATTTGCATGCCTGTAATCAATGAATAAATATTTAAAGTCCCATACCAAAAACCTGTTGTGGGTGTGTCAAGTGTTAGGATCATCACATTTTGTTGGCTTTAGTGCTTGGAGCAATAGGTGACAAGTCTTTCCCTCCTATAGTGAACAATGGGAGCTGGCACAGAACTCTCAACCTCCCATGCTCGTAACATGCACACTGCTACACAAAGTCGCTTGCTTTATTAATATTACCAATATTACTATTCTTATATGTATGACGATCAACTGTCTCACATGGTTGAGAAAAATAGACTTCACTGTGCATACAGCTTTGTTTACTTTTGCTTAAAGTGTACATTCCACACAAAAACTGCTATGTATAGGAAGTTTAATGCAGCTGTACAGTAGTGTAAAAAATTACTTCATCTTTGATTTTACACACAACTTATCAAGAAGCTGCATTTGAATTATGCCAGTTTTAATTTCATTTTTATGAACAGTTATTGATGTGAAATCAACAAATGTTAATTTTTCTGAAGGTGACTCAAAGTCTTTTTGTTTGTTGGAGTAAGCATCTTCAATTGTTCTACCTAAGGTACTAATTTCCTGAAAATTACCGTCAGATTCTGCTTCCCACAACCATTGATGATAAGTTCTCTGTACCAGAACAACAATAGATGCACACTCATGCTTTGACAACTTTTGTTTTCCATGGTGCTTGCCGATATGTTTTCCCTGCTGTTAGCTGATCCATTCAAAACCAACTACATTTGCAGGTCTCTCTGTTGAGTTCTTCAATGGAGTAGTACTTTTTTCCTGTGCACTTTATTTTTGCCTTTTCTTTACATCTTTCTCGGTGTCTTTAATAAGACCAGCCTTAATCAAGAATTCATTCAGATAAATTGGACAAAGTCCATTAATTGTAAGTGAGGAGCTCATTAGTTGAACCTTGTCTGTATATGATGCATTTGAGCTCTTTCCTTTATTCGTATGTGTGCTTTCAATTGCATACCATTCCTTAAAGGACAATTTAACAGGAATGTCACTGCTAATGTTCTGCAACAAATTCTGAAATGCAAAAGAAACATTAACTGATTAAGTGCCATGGGATGATTAATCTCATGCAATTTCCCATATCTGCCATGGGCTTATATACATTAGTTTTTCCTATGAGACCTCCTTTAATTTGATATATAATACAACATGTATGCTACCATATTAACAACAAGTCATAACTGTGACACACCCTTACGTCCCATTTTCCGCCATCCAATTTTGCTTGATCCAAACCTACTCTTTGTTTGGAACTGATTCTAATAAGAAAATCATCTTTAACAGTGAAGACTATGAATGTTGAAATATGCAAATATTCATTATACGTATGACCACAAATATTTCTTAGTATTTAAGGTTACATGCTTTTTAACAAAAACATTTTGCTGACGACTGAAATTTAAGTGAAATAAATAAAAAGAAGGCTCTTAAAAATAATAGTTAATGTATATTCTTCCATTTATTCTTTCATCTTATTATCCCCGTGATAATGCTAGTGGAATTAACTAGTGGCATTATTTACCTCTTTCGCTTCCCCACCCTCCGAGTTGTCAACCCTTCCTTGGTCCTAATAACAGTTATCTTCTACCCTCTATCTCCCTGGGAGATTCCATGTGACCCTACAAGAATATATCTTCAGTATCTTGGTTTGTCACAGCCATCGTTAGCAATATATAAATGCGCATATAAGGATATTACTACTCCTCCCTGTCCATAAAACTCTCCACCAGGAGAGCAACCATACTGGAGATGCTGTTCTGTGTGTGTATATACGTGCAGGTACATATGTGACTATTTATGTATATGTATATATCTATATATCTATACATATATAAGCGTGGGCGGTCATGTTTCACCATATCACTCGATCACCAGAGTCGTGTATCAGCTCTGTGCTCCTGTCTCAACCATGCTATGTGGCCAAGCCACACAGGTATTTACTTTTCGGCCTTTCCCTTGGTCTTTTCCCCTTGATCTTGCCAGTTGTCACCAAGTTCTCCAATTGATTTCTTCTCATAACATGCCCAACAAATTGTGACTGTCTACATCTAATGTCTCTAATCAGTTTACAATTTTCGTTTGTTTCTTAAAGAACTTGTTCATTGGTTTTTCTGTCTGTCCATGGTGTTCTTTGCATTTTCCTCAGAAACCACATCTCTACAGCCATCAGATGTTTTTCAGCCTATCTGCTCATTGTCCACGTTTCACATCCATACAAAAGTGCAGGTGTATGTAGCACCTCAACACTCTTTGTCTCACTGCAACTGACATTTTCACTGACTTCTTTGCTAAGGTCATCATAAAAGTTGTCTTTAGATTCTGATGCTGCAGTTAGTGTTGGGGCGTAAACACTTATAATATTAACTGGGCCTGCCTCTGTCTGGAGTTGGAGCTTCAGTATTCTTTCAGTGCCATCACTTGGTGGTATGATGGACTTAAGCAGCTTGTTTCTAATAGCGAAGCCAACTCCATGCTCCCTGGTCTCTCCGCACGGTTTGCCATGCCAGTAGAAAGTGAAGTCCCTCTCCTTAATGTTTCCAGATTCTTGGAGTCTGGTCTCTTGCAGGGTGACAATGTCTATTCCCAGTCTGAGCAGTTCGTTGTTTATCACTGCAGTTTTGCAGGCATCCACAATCTTGTTTAGATCGTCTGAGATGCCAGGGGTCATGGTTCTTACGTTTCATGTTTCCAGCCTTAGGGCCGGTTATTTTGTTTTTTCTTGTTGCTAGGTGTACAGATTGCAGTCCATGTATCAGAATTGTTCCCCTAAGCTCCACACACCCTCAGGAGCAGATGAACCACCGTGAGACAACACCTTATTGACTGGGGGCTGCCCAGCTTAGGTCGGAAGCAGCCCCTAGCACCTAGCTCTATGCCAATCGAGCATTAAATATCATGATTTATTTCTTACTTACTACACTTAGTGATAGATCAACAGCAACAAGAGAATCTGAGGTGCACACACCTATAGTATATCATCCATGCTGTTTCTCTTATATGCCAGACAATTACTGATCTCTTATTTACTACTCTGAGTGTTAGATGAACAGCAATGAGAAAAGCTGGGGTTGACACACTCACAGTATTTCCATCATTCGTGCTGTCTCTTGTACACACCTGTCCATGGTTTCCAGTGTGGGATATGCACTCACACACAGCAAGAGAGAACCTGGGTGTTATGCATTGCTACCACACCATATAACAATCATTCTTCATGTGCCAACCCATATCATGTGTATTATTGATGGTCTGATCATACACAAACCCAATAAAACAATGCATTAGGAAATTTAATCCTACAATATGTGGTATAACAATCAATCTTACTGACTCATATGGAACAGTTTGAATGAAGTAACATATTTTTAGACCACATACCACATATAATAGGTGGCACATAGCAGGTACTATACTCCCTTATTTCCCTCTCTCCTCCTTTTCATATACATATATATGATTGTGTAGGAGTTTGTTGTTGTGTGGGTATGTATATATTCACTCCCTCTTTGCTGGTCGCTGCAGCTGATTTCAAGCACAGAGAATGTACACTGTAGCTCCGGCAATGATTCTAATAAATAGATTCCATAGACGTTTTAATTATAATGCAGGAAATAACCCATTACCCTGTAGAGCCTGCCTGCCAGGGAAGAGGCCTGAAACATCCCACACACATCCATACACTCGGTGCTACACACACACACACACACACCCCCCCCCCCACACACACACACACACAAGTCCTGCGTTAACAATAATTTACCATAAAGCCATATAGTTCCTTAGCCCATGGGTCCACATTGAACTTGGGGGAACGTAACCCTGTTTGGGGATGGGGGGATAAATGGATACTCCACTTTGCACTTATTATACACAAACAAGAGTAAGGTAAAAAATGGCAATCATGAAAAAACTTGCTTGAACAACATGGCAAGCACATGAGAAAGTTCTCAATTATCTAGATACTGGATAATTGATACAGGTCCTTTCCTACAGCACTGAAGCTTGGGCAATAGCAGCTAAGTCAAACTTAAAATAAATTGATTACAAAATCAAGAAATGTGGATCATAACTGAAAGCATGAATACAATGCCTATTAACCAACTGGAAAAGATAACGTGCATACAATTAATGCAGGATAGAATAGATAGCAAAGCCCAGAAACAAGATGAAATATCTAGATGACTGAAAGACCACCCCATGTATCAGAGGTTTAATGATTTTTGAGGATGACGGCTAAAATGAGACAACATTGCAGATTCTATACTCCACATATCAACAGCCAAACCCATTTATAATGCACACAAGATCCTAGCTTGGAAACAACAACACCTGCCTGAGATGATAGAAAACATTCCAAGTATTGAGAAAAAGGATGCTCAGAAGGAAACAAAAAGAAAGACAAACAGCCCAATTACATAGAAGTACATTATCCAGATTGCACCTTGACCAAAACATTTTACAGATGAATAAGCAAAAAATTCAACAGAAAATAGAAGTCAAGGAATTCTCCTGAATCTTAGAAAAATGTTTATTTTTTGGTGCATGTGGTGATTCATAAGTTTCTCATACTGTATAGCTTGCTGCAAGATTTTACAACTTAGTTTGTCCTCTTTTGATTCCAGTTCTGTTAAATTTTCTTTGTAACTAATTTTGGTGGATCTCAGGACTTCTGTTAAAATTCATGTTGCTTGATTCTGCAGTGTCTTTAATTTTTAAACATGTTACTTTGTTGTCATAAGGCAACTTATCCATACTTCTTGTAACTCTGCTGTTCCTGTTTTTTTACCCATAGTCCTAACTGACCCATACAGAATACTCATTATTCCTCCAAATAAAATAAAAATTCCAAATAAAGATTAATCAATCAATCAATCAATCCACACAACTAAAAAATGCTGTATTTGCGTAACTTCAAGGATAAGAAATATAACAAGTAAATACTGTTGCCTGAACTACAAGATACTTATTCTTCCCACACCACCAATTTATACAAGCAAAGGAAAAATGCTGCCCAGGCACTCTACAAAGAACATGCCGCTCTTCATGATCCTGAAAGTATAAACCTCCAACTAAGACAATGATCTCAAAAGAAATAGCATATTTGCTGTGACAACATTCTGACCAACACTAAAGGCCCCTGCCTTCCACTGAGAGCCAAGCAACATGAATGAAGCTGTTCTGCATGAGATAAAAGAGAATTGCAGATTTGAAGATAAGGTTTAAGCCAAAATTACTTTATCTCATTGAATTTATAGTGTAACAGAAAAGCCACAAAGCAATTAAGATGTTTATGATAATGCAAAGGTTAGAAATTATTGGGCTTTGGCTAAGAAAGCAAATAACTTGATAGCCCTAAATGATAACAAACAAAACATAAAGGAAATCAATGAAACCAATATATTTTTAGATTTATTGATCACAAAAGTATATTTGTTATTCATTAATTGGCACCTTGCCGTTTTGACAGACGATAGTTTGTGCTTCAAAAAGGCATAATAACTTTATCCATGGTGGTAGTGAATGTGACTGATAAGGCCAATTCACGCTGTAAATGTTCGTCCACAGTGGGTGCATGTGAACACGTGGTCATTTCCACTATCATGCACCATCTTACGTCTCAAATGCTCGGTGTGTGATTTATCTGCAATAATTTTCTAATTTGTCTTTATTCCATTTCTGGTATTTGCTCTCCATGCAACATGTTCAGCGGCAACTTGCTCCCAATGTGCATTATCAATGCCTGTATCAATCATGTCCCGCCTACACACATTTTTGTATCGTAGTAGAGGCCGACCCTGAGATCTCTTACCCATCTGTAATTCACTACAAAAGATGTCCTTTGGTATTCTACCATCATCCATCCTCCTAAGATGTCCTATCCATCTAAATCTACGAAGATTGAGCATCGAATAAACTGTCACACAACCTGATCTTTCCAATACTTCAGTATTTGTGATTTTGTCTTGCCACTTAATACCAAGAATTCTTCGCAGACACCACATATGAAAGCTGTTTAAACATTTCTCTTGGTGTGAGCAAGTTGTCCAGGCTTCACTGCCATAAAGAAGAGTACTAAGGACACAGGCTTGATAGACAAGGACTTTTGTTTTGACAGTAAGCTTCCTGTTCTCCCAGACTCTTTTTCTTAACCTGTTCATTGTTGTTGTTGCCTTACCAATGCAGGTGTTGATTTCCTGATCTAGGGATAATTTGCTATTTACCACTGATCCTAGATATGTAAAATGGCCTACCACCTCTATCTAGTTCGGCGTCGTCAATAAAGATTTATGGTACCCCAATGTGCACCTTGTGACATAATCTGTGTTTTCTTTTTGCTAATTGTTATTAAACATGTAAGAAATAAGCAAGAGCCAAAGTGGTAAAAAAATAATAAAATAAAAACTGAAGAAATAACATTTAAAAGCACATAAATGTGTATTATAGGGAAATGGAAACAATTGTTACTTGAATTACTTATGAAATCTCTAAATAATGATTAATGGCAGCAACAATTTTGAAATAGATTTACAAGAAAAACATTACAAATAAAAGATAAAACAAAACAAAGCATACTTGAAATGTGTAGGTTTCCTGTTTATTCAACTGTATCGTTGAAGAATTTTCTTTCATTAAGCGTTTCAATTCTTTCTCAAGGTCCATCGCTGCATTCTGAATATGAAGATCAGATGTACTCAAAAAAGTAATGTCTGTACTTGGAACAGAACTTTCTTTTGTGATAGTTTTTGGAACATTCTCCTTCTTGTAGCTGCTGTTTTCTAGTAGATATGCAAAATATATAAATTACTGCATCAGTTAGTATCATACCAATCTCACTTTCAAATGGATAAACATGAAATATTAAAGATCAGCTTTATTAGAACATGAACACAGAACATGGAGGATGATGCAGTGAGAGACCTTCATCTATTTTCTTTCAAAAATCAACAAGAGATAAAGGCAACTGTGGTACTAAAATAACTACAGCAACATATTGTATAAATAAATGCAACAAAAAGGGTATAAAAAGAAAAAAGTGAAATCAATCAAGCAGGTGCCGTCTCCACAATGAAGGTTGGCTGCAATGGATCTCCAAAACTGTCTGTCTCTCACCCTGACTGTAAATTCTGTCAGACTGATATTCGTCCATCTTTTGATGTTATCTTCCCACTTATATCGTTGTCTACTTCATGCTTGCTTGTCCTCTACCCTTCCCTCCAGTATGGTCTTTATAAGAGTGTTGTGTCTTTTAATGTGGCCGAAATATTTCACTTGCCTCTCTTTTATTTCTTTTATCAAATCTCTCTTCATTCCCAGTCTTTCCAGAACCCCCATATTCAGTTGTTTCTGTTTCCATGAAACGCAACATATTCTTCTGTATATCCACATCTTCAGAGCATCTAGTCGACTTTCTAGTTTCTCTGTCCAGGCTTCCACACATTACAATAGTGTTGAATAAACGTAACATTTGCCAATTCTCATTTTTAATGCGTTG
This sequence comes from Cepaea nemoralis, assembly GCA_014155875.1. Lineage (NCBI taxonomy): Eukaryota > Metazoa > Mollusca > Gastropoda > Stylommatophora > Helicidae > Cepaea > Cepaea nemoralis. Next base: position 111,596 of record JACEFZ010022111.1, on the reverse strand, counting down.
TTGTTAATCTCTATAGATGTTAATACTGATTTCATGCTGCTGAAAGTATTTTTGGTCATTCCTATTCTATTTTTGATTTCTATTTCACTTCTGCCATCATCTGTTGTTACATGTCTAAGATAGGAAAAACTTGTTACTTATTCTCTAGTATCTCTCCATTTACTGTGATGTTCATTGATGACCTTTCTTTTCCCACTGCTAATTATCATAGTTTTCTTTGTTAGGATGTTAATATCTAAGCCACATTCTGCACTATGCCTTTTTACTTGTTCCACTAGGTTTATAACTCTAGCTCACTCTCTGCTAGTAACACAGTATAGTCAGCACATCTAAGATTGTTTATGATTCTTCCGTTCTTGTAAAGTCCAGGCATTTTGACTTGTTTAAAAATTCTTTCTGTGTAAAGATTGAAGAGGCTTGGGGACAAAACACATCCCTGCCATACACCTCTTTTTATCTCTATAGGTGGCAAATAATTATTTCCGCATCTAATTGACACCACTTGTTCCCAGTACAAGTTACTAATAAGTCTGATGTCCTTTCCATCTACTCCTTGTAGTGAAATGGAAAGTACTTAACTAGATGTCTAATTCGCATTTGCAAGCGCTATCAAGACAAGTCACCTGAACAAGTCAAGCAACCTGATACGGGGTAAAATGGCACATGGCAAGAACACCAAAAGACATGTGACATCCAAGATGTGCAGTGTGAGAGCCGACAAGACCGTAAAGAAGACGAACATGGAGAGCCTGCCTGCGAGCTTCAAAGAACCTGAAACTGCAGTCTCTACTGAAGCCACCATGAGGAAGATCGACGACAGCCCACTACAAACAAGAGCCAAAACAGCTGAGAAGAAGGAGGAGAAAGACACCAGAGTCGGAAACACCGGCTCAAAGACAGTCAGATGGGTTGTCAAGTGTATTCAAGTGGAGCTGTCAGATGAGGAAATCCTAAAGCAGCTACAAGAAGAGAATCTCCACATCCAAATCTTGAAGGCGGAGCGGATCCTGGCGTACTCAAAGATCCCTACTACGCTAGCGGTAGTGACGACTGAGGGCAGCGAGATACCACGCCAGGTATCGATAAACCAGAAAACACAACAACCTGAAAGATTCATACCAAGAATCAATCAATGTTCAAGATGTTAGAGGGCCGGCCACAGCAGAACAATATGTCACAGTAAGACGGAAATCTGCCGATACTGTGCCGATCACCACTCCTTGAAGGCGTGAAGATACTTGGGCAGTCCGTACCTCCAAAGACACAGAGACGTGTTAAAGATCACCATTACCACAAAGACACCATATAAGGAGGCAATGCGGAGGTGCGAGACAGCCACGTGCATCTCAAAAGCGAAAAGATCTCAACTACAAAGCCAGATAGACGAGTTAAAGAAACAAGTCAAGCTACTACAAACACCAACCAGCGACAATGAGAAGCTGCTTGCTGGAATAAAGGAGATCCAGCAAAACATCAAACAAGAGGTGGAACATATGGCACAGACGACAAAGAAGAATGAAGAGATTCTACGAGACATCAAAGAGGAGAGAGAAATGCTAAAAAGGGAGCTAACCCAAAACAAACCAGCTGAAGCCAAGGAAAAGATCAGAGAAAGCTGCAAGATGAAACCCAACAAAAGACCGAGCCGGAACTGCAAGCTAAAGCCAGCAGCCCAACCACGACACCCAAGAAATCCAAGAGGAAACCGATATACCACCAGACCTATGAAGAAGTCATAGAGGAGGAGAGTGACGGCGGCACAGTGTACCCACCTGCACCTACCCTGAAGGAGTGCCCAGAATCGGCAAGGTTGGAGGATCCACCTGCACCTACCCTGGAGGAGTGCCTAGAATCGGCAAGATTGGAGGAACTCAGGCAAGCAGAATACTATAGGAAAAAGTAATGCAAAAGACTCGAAGTAGAAAACAGGCGCAAGAAATTCGAAAGGGAGAGGGAAGAGATATTGCACAGACAAGGAAATGAAAACATCAAAAAGCTGCTACAGAAAATACACAAAAAGGAGGCAATAAGACAAAATAAAAAGTCCTTATAAGGACTGCAACCAGCCAAGCCAGACAAACCAGCAGCCTTCACTAACCAAAGAAACCACCAGAGGAGACAGGCACAAAGGACAGCCGCCGACCAATCCCCCGGCTGACATCACAGACACAAACGCTTACATAACCAGTCCGAGATAGGACTTACTCGTAAGAGCGCACAAGACAAGAAACAGGGTAAAAATACCCACACAACCAAGGATCTCAACAATAACCAAAGCTGAGGAAGCAGGTTGAGTGAGACCGAATTTGGAATTTTTGTTTTGAAAATTGGAATTGGAATTGGTTCAAAAAAAAAAAAAGATTATGAATGGATATATATGTTAACGAGGCAGAAGATGATACACTGATAGACAGAAAGCAGGTAAGGTTGTTAAATAAACCAGGGAAAAGAAGACACAGTATGGTCTTATAAAAGGGAACAAGACAAAGTTGTGGAAGATTTAAGAGGAAAGAGAGACGACAACACAGGAAGAGACAAACGTGATACTGTAGAGAGGTAAGGAGAATAAAATACACAATACAAAGAACTAGAGTGAAGAGTTCATACTGAATGCATACACTAGGTGTGACCCCAGCAGCTTGTAGTGCAGCAGCATAGTGGTAATAAAAGTACTGTATATATTTTATATTAAGTCATGGTAGTGCAGTGGCTAGCACGCTAGCCTGCCAGTCTGGCTTGACCCAGCTTGACCCAGTCTAAATTGGGAGCAGGGAATTTACCTGGGAGGTAAAGGCGGTCAGTGTGGTATGGACTGCATCACCCATCTATGTACTGATTGATCTATAACAATATGGGGTTTGCACCATATACCCAATGCACCTCATAGCGTGAGCAGGGATTCTTTACTTTAAGTATATTTATTATGGTGAAGTAGCATAGTGACTCCAGAAAATGAACACAAGATATAAAGGCTGATCGACGATGCCATCTTTGAGAGTGAGAGAGGAGTTATTACAAACAATTCCTCATGGGAACAGTGATTACAGACACTCTTAGATGGCTGCTGCATTAGAGGACAGGGCATGCATGGAAAAAACAAAAGAAGAAATATTAATGGGCAAAGAAACGATAATTGAAAGAGGGACAGAATATATAAAAAGAGTTAGATGATGAATATGGTAATCAGAAACAATCAATTATGATCAATGTGAAGGACCACCAATACTGAAAGTAGATATTGAAGTTGCTATAGAACACATGAAGAAAGTAAATCCTCAGTGTCAGATAATATTAAACTGTTGAAGAAATTAAAACTCTTGGTGAATTGGGTATAGAAGTGATAACAAAATTGGTAAATGATATCTGTAACAGGGAATATATACCTGATGATTCCTCAAAATCTATTGTCTCTTAGCTCTACCAAAAAAATCTGATGCAACAGATTGTGGAGAACATTGCACAATTAATTTAATGAGTTATTTAATTAAAATAATAATGAGAAGAAAAATAAACAAAATAAAACCATAAATTGCAGATGATAAGTGTGGATTTGTGGATGGTAAAGGCATAAACAAAAGCAATGGCAAACTACTGAGCGTAATCTTGCCTAGTACAACAACAGCAGCTGAAAAATGCTGGTGTTGACTGCAACGCCCTCTAAGGGATATGCAACATTTAAAAAAAAGGTACAAACAATACATCTTGAGAACATTAACAGAAAGAATGATTCACAGGAGCAGAGATCTATATTTGTGCTTTATTGACTACATTAAGGATTTGATAAGGTGAAATATGAAGAAATGATTAGGATGTTGGAAATTGTAAAACACTGATGTTAAAGATCTGAGAATAATAAAGAACATGTATTGGCAACAAAGAGCAGCCATACAAACTGACAACTAAGTGGGAACTTTTCAACACATTAAACAAGGCATTAGACAGGGTTATGTACTATCACCCAATCTGTTCAGTTTGTACAGTAACCTAATTAGATCTATAAAAGACATGCCTGGAATATCAGTTGTGTGGCAAAATGTAAACAACCTGCAGTATGCTGATGACATAGACACTGAAAATGAAATGCAGTTACAAGAAATGAAAGATATAATTGCAACAGAAAGTCAAGATACAGGACTTAGTCTGAATAACATAAAAATAGAAGTTATGGCTATTACAAAGAAACACTGAGTCAAGATACAGGACTTAGTCTGAATAACATAAAAATAGAAGTTATGGCTATTACAAAGAAACACTGTATACCCAAACACAACATCAAAGTAAATGGAACCAACCTGAAACAAGTCGATGTATGTAAGTATTTGATTACTTTAATAACAGCTGATGGAAGATGTATTTAGGAAGTTAAATGTAGAATAATCCAAGTAAAGGCAGACTTCCACAGGATGAAGAATATTCTCTGCAATTTATCTGTGCCAGTTGAGGTGAGGAAAAGAGTTCTTAAGATCTGCATTGAGCTGTGATGTATGGAAGTGAATCATTGCCAATAAGCAGACAAGTGAGGAATCATATGGAGGCTGCTGGATGTGGTTTTATAGAAGAATGATGAGAACACAGTGGATGGACAGAAATACCAATGAAAACATAATGAAAGCAGATAATTCACAAAAAGAACTGGTTACTCACACCAGAAGAAGACGGTCTACATTCTTTGAGCATGTCCTGGGAAAGAAAGGCTGGAGTATGACATCACAATGGGAAAGCTGGAGAGGAAGAGAGGTAGGGAGAGACCAAAAGAGAAGATGCTCAACAGTTTTGACAGCATGGTATAGAGGAACATCAGTAGCAGAAATGATTGGCAGGACACGAGACAGACCCCTGTGTGGTACCTAAGGGGAAGCAAAGAATAGTAATACCGTAACCTGCCGTGCATGTTGTAAGAGGCGATGAAGGAGGGCTCCACCTGTGTGTTAACAGGACCCTTAAAGGAAGCAAAGAATAGTATCATATTGTAACCTACCATACAGGTCATAAAGAGGTGATGAAGAAGGGCTGGACGTGAGACTGACTTTCACATTCCATAGAAAAAACTTTAGCTGTAAAATTCAAACAATCATGGACAAGTCCAAAGATAAAGAGAAAAGAATAACCAAGCCAATCAAGAGGAAAGGAGGCTCTTCTAGAAGAGATTTTGATTGATGCTAAGAAAGCTAATCTGGGGAAATTTCCAGAATTGGCACCCAGAATATTTGAACAGCACAAGTGGTGGAGGAGATGAAACAGTATAACATTGGCATTTTGAGATTACGTGACACAATGTGGACTAGAAGAGACACACAGACACCAAGCACATGTGAAACAGTGCTGTACTCAGGCCATACAGAGGACACTGGCGCTGGATAGGACATACATTGAGAAAACCTGAGAAAAGTAGAAAGGCCTTTGTCTGGAATCCACAGGACAAAAGAAACAGTGGAAGACCTAAAAACATATAAAGAAGAGAAATAGAAACAGATGTGAATAATATGGGGAGGAAATGGACACAGCTGCATGGGATAGCTAAGTACAGGAGGGCTTGGAGTGAGTTGGTTGAGGGCATTTGTCCCAATGGGCGATAAAGGGTTAAAGAAGAAGAAGACATGAGGCAGAGGGCTGTGGACATGATAGAAAATATTCCAGAACAGTCTATAACATCCTATATACTTTTCTTAAATTTGAGAGCTTTTTTTAAAACTCATGATAGGTATAAAGTCCACATTTAAACATCAAAGTATGTCTGCAAGTATTTGTAGGGTTGAACATTAACTCCAGCCTGAGCAGATAAATAATTACATTTAAATCAGTTAATATTTTTTGAAACACTAATAGCATAACATAAATACATGATTTAGAATCAAACAATTCTTTACCTTTGTCTTTATGCCATAAATAACTGCCTGGGAATAAAAGAAAACATTCACTAACTGTGAATTAAAAGAACATTTTCAAATGTAAATGAACCAAAAAAGATATCTGACCAATATACTAAAAGTATGTATGTATTTTGTATTGAAATTAAGTATAGAAAATAATTGAAAGTTAAAAGCAATCTGAACAACATACTAAAAAAGAGCAAATTTATTTTGATGGCAATTAAAATTATAAAATAAATCAAATTTAATATTGTATAAGGAATTTATTACATCAACATGTATTTTATTTTTAATTTAGAAACTTTTGTGGCAAATTTATATGCTTTACAAACTAATAAATGTTAATTGCAATATTCATTCAAACAGGTCACATTTTCTGTACAGCTTTCTTCTTTTGTCCTACTGTTTTAACCGCGAAGTGTTGTAGAGATGAGGTAGATGTAATTTTCTTGTTCTTTCCTTGTTAATGTCACATTTGATTTCTTCAGTGACTTTTTTACTCCATCTAGCAAATTCTTCCTGGTTCTGCCTCTAGCATGGTATCCTGATGTTCACACGTAGAATGTTTTAGCTACTGGGTGATCTTGTTCTATTCTAGCTAAATGTCTGAACCATTTAATCCTTTGTTTTATAAAGTCAGTAATCAATGTTACCCTTACACTTGTTCCTAGTCTCTCTATCTCTTCTTGTTTTTCGAGCTGGATTTCTTATGAATCTTATATGATGTAATTTTATGCCTGTGTGTTTCTACGACACTTCATGTGAGGCACTAATAATGAGATGAAAAAAAGCATCTATCAGCTTCTCTTTTATATGCATGTTGATATCTGGATGTTTTTGGATTAGTGCTTTTTGATAGATAGTTGATGTTGCTTGCTTTCTGTACTCATACTTCTATATCTATATCTAGTCTTCTATCTTCTGTGAACACACTGCCCAGATACTTCTACTCTGTAACTTGTGTCAGTGATTTTCCATTTGTCAATATCAACATGCATACAAAAAGAAGCTGATAGATGCTTAGGTTATATTGCACTGGCGTTTGTCGAATTGTAAAACATTGTCTTTTCGATAAATCTTCATATCAGAATTCTGACAGCAAATGTCAAGACAGTTTATATGGTTCTGGAGATATGCACTGTTCTCATACAGTAAATCCTAGTTGTCTGCAAACAACAGCTCATAAAAACTCTCTGGGTGTGGATTTGCTTCTTTAGTAATCTTATCCATATAGGCGATGAACAGATGGACAAAAGTGGTGATAAAGCATATCTGTCTTATGTCTGAGTTTACTTGGAACTAGTTTGTCATGCCGGTATTTTTTCTCACTGTACATTCACTGTTTTGGTACATAGCCCTAATTATCCAAAATCTGCCCAAATACACAGTATTCTTTTAGCACCTGCCACAGCTTTTTCAATACATCAGAATTAAGCAGTCAGTTTTCAGTCTATTATTGTCTATCGTCTAGCTCCATGGTATGATGTCTCTTTTTAAATTCAGTATTTACTATTAATAGGTCTCTGTTGCTTTTTAAAATTTTATTTACTATTAACCCATATTTACTATTAACCCATAAAAAAATACAGGAGAGGCTGGGGGCACTAAGCTTGCACTCCATAGCCTGATGTATCTGTTTCATAGGTTGCATTATATACATGTTTGATTGGTGTATATTTCAGGTTATCTATCCATTGTTTTCTTAGTCTTCCTTGAGGTTTATATCCTGACAATTTTCGGTTATATACTCTTATCAGTAGTTGATCAAGGTTTTACTCTCATAAAATATCTAAACCACTTTATTTGCTGTCTCTTGACGAACTTGATGCATGATGTTATGCCTACAACACTTCTGATGTTATTTGCATTCTGTCTCTTCTGGAAACTGCAGCAGCCTTTACCAAGCATTTCATCTCACATGTGACATGTTGTCCAGATGTTATTAGAGACTAAGGTAGACACTGATTACAAAGTGTTGGAAGACAAATACTGTTTATCATTTGTTACTTGACTTCCATCACAATCTTCAGATGTTTGAATAACGTTGACAGCAGATAATTCACAATATTTGCTTTTTGGCATCTTGTCTCTATGTCATCTCTGTTGAATTTTCCGTCCTCAGTGAAAATTATACCTAGATATTTTAACTCTGAGACTTGTTTTACTTTGGTAATGTATATTTGTATTAGTGGGCTTGTTGGGTTGCTGATTTTCATTGTTTTAGTCTTGTGCATGTTGATTCTCATGTTGCCATAGTCAAATATCTTTTAAAAATGCCAAATATCAGCCAGTCCATTATATTCATCATCATACTATATTTGAACCATTGAGATAGTCATGAAGTGTGCTAATATTTAATTCCATGGTTATCTTTCTTGCCTTGCTATCAATAATTCCACTCATGTCTGCACTTACAGATTTGTAGATGCCTGCTTTATTATTTGTTCCATTATATTTTCACAACTTGTTCATTTGTCATTTTTTACTTGCCATTCTTCAGAAATACCACATCTTAAATGCCTCCAAATGCTGTTCATCACCTTATGCATGGCCTATTTTCAAAACCATATAATGTAACTGGCCAGACCTACACATGGAAGATTGTTTTCCTTAATTCAAGTTGTGTATTCTCTAATGTCAGGATGTTTGGGTTTTCTCTCTCTGTAAATGCCTTATTTTATATCACAGTTGTAATTCTAATATATACATATGTTGTTTATCAGGCATCTTCAGTTACCATTTGACCAGTCCACTATATTGAAGACCAAAAATTCTAGCATAAACAATGATTTTATGAAAGAAGCAATAACTCTGTGCATAAACTAATACTTACAAACTGTGTCAAACAATCCTTTATTTTTCTTACTTGGATAGCGTTTCTTCAATTCTTGATCAAATGCCTAAATGGGAGAAAAAAACAAAAACAACCACTTTAATGTTAATGAGATGTTATGGAAGAAAAAATGTGCATCAGCATATAATAATTTTATTTTTTTATAACAATACTAGCTGACCCGGCCCGGCTTCGCCCAGACCCTGGTGGGGAGCATCTCATTTAATTCATATAAGTAGTCATATAAGTTCTCGTTCCCGTTACCGACTATCTGTCTGTCTGTCTGTCTGTCTGACTCGGCCCGGCATCGCCCAACTCCTGGTGGGGAGCATCTCATTTAATTCATATAAGTAGTCATATAAGTTCCCGTTCCCGACTGTCTGTCTGTCTATCTATCTATCTATCTATCTATCTATCTATCTGTCTGTCTGTCTGACCCGGCCCAGCCCATGGTGGAGAGCATCTCATTTAAATTATATAAGTAGTCATATAAGATCCCGTTCCCGACTATCTGTCTGACTGTCTGTCTGTCTTGGGTAAATGGAGGAGGGAGGAGGAAGAGGGAGGTGGAGGAGGGAAGAGGAGGGAGGAGGAGGGAGGAGACAGGAGGAGTAGGGAGGAATAGGAGGGAGGAGGAGGGATTAGGAGGAGGAGGGAGGAGTAGGGTGGAGGAGGAGGCGAGGAGGAGGGAGGAGGAAGAGGGAGGAGGGAGGAGGAGAACGCAGGAGGAGAAGGGAGCAGGAGGAGGAGAGGGAGGAGGAGGGAGAGGGAGGAGGAGGAGAGAGTAGGAGGAGAAAGGAGGCAGAGGGAGAAGGAAGAGGGAGAAGGAGGAGGGAGAAGGAGGAGAAGGAGGGGGAGGAGGAGAAGGGAGGAGGAGGAGGGAGGAGGAGGAATGTGAAGGGAGGAGGAGGGAGGAGGGAGGAGGTAGAGGGAGGAGGAGGAGGAGGGAGACGGAGAGAGGAGGAGGAGGGAGGAGGAGGAAGAGGGAGGAGGAGGAATGTGAAGGGAGGAGGAGGGAGGAGGTAGAGGGAGGAGGAGGGAGGAGGAGGAGGTAGAGGGAGGAGGAGGGAGGAGGTGGAGAGGGAGGATGAGGAAGGAGGAGGGGGAGGAGGAGGAGGGAGGAAGAAGGAGGAGGAGGGAGGAGGAGTGATGAGGAGGAGGGAGGAGGAGGAGGAGGAGGAGGATGAGGAGGAGGGATGAGGAGGAGAGGGAGGAGGAGGAATGTGAGGGAGGAGGAGGGAGGAGGTAGAGGGAGGAGGTAGAAGGGAGGAGGAGGAGGGAGGAGGTAGAGGGAGGAGGTAGAGGGAGGAGGAGGAGGGAGGAGGAGGAGTAGAGGGAGGAGGAGGAAGGAGGAGGGGGAGGAGGGAGGAAGAGGAGGAGGGAAGAAGGAGGAGGAGGAAGAAGGAGGGATGAGGAGGAGGAGGGAGGAGGAGGAAGAGGGAGGAGGAGGAAGAGGGAGGAGGAGGAATGTGAAGGGAGGAGGAGGTAGAGGGAGGAGGAGGAGGGAGGAGGAGAAGGGAGGAGGAGGGATGAGGAGGAGGGAGGAGGAGGAAGAGGGAGGAGGAGGAATGTGAAGGGAGGAGGTAGAGGGAGGAGGAGGAGGGAGGAGGAGGAGTGAGGAGGAGGAGGAGAGGGAGGAGGAGGAAGGAGGAGGGGGAGGAGGGAGGAGGAGGAGGGAGGAAGAAGGAGGGATGAGGAGGAGGAGGGAGGAGGAGGAAGAGGGGAGGAGGAATGTGAAGGGAGGAGGAGGGATAGGGAGGAGGGGGAGGGGAAGAGGAAGAGGGTAGGAGGAAGAGTGGAGAGGAGGAGGGAGGAGGTAGAGGGAGGAAAGGAGGAGGGAGGAAGGTAGGAGGAGGAGGAGAGAGGGAGGAGGAGGGAGGAGAAGGAGAAGGAGGAGGAAGAGGGAGGAGGAAGGATAGGAGGAGGAAGGAGGAGGAGAGGGAGGAGGAGGAGAGAGGGAGGAGGAGGAAGAGGGAGGAGGAGGAAGAGGGAGGAGGAGGAAGAGGGAGGAGGAGGATGGAGGAGGGAGAGGGAGGAGGGGAAGAGGAAGAGGGTAGGAGGAGGAGGGAGAGGAGGAGAAGAAGGGAGAAGGAGGGAGTGGAGAAGGAGGAGAGGAGGAGGAGGAGGGGAGAGGAGGAGGGAGGAGGCAGAGGGAGAAGAAGGAAGGAGGAGGAGGAAGGAGGGAGAGGAAGGAGGGAGAATGAGGAGGGGAGGAAGGAAAGGGAGGTGGAAGAGGAGGAGGAGGGAGGAGGAAAGAGGTAGGGGGAGGAGGAGGTAGAGGGAGGAGGAGGAGGAAGGAAAGGGAGGAGGAAGAGGAGGAGAAGGGAGGAGGAGGGTGGAGGGAGGAGGAGGAGGTAGAGGGAGGAGGAGGAGGTAGGAGGAGGAGGAAGAGGGAAGAGGGAGAAGAAGGGAGAAGGAGGAGGGAGGATGATGAGGGAGAAGGAGGCAGGAGGAGGAGGAGGGAGGCAGGAGGAGGAGGAGGGATGAGGAGGGAGAGGGAGGAGGAGGGAAGATGAGGAGGAGGGAGGAGGCGGAGGGAGTAGGAGGGAGGAGGATGGAGGAGGAGGGAGAGGAAGAGGAGAAGGAAGAGGGAGAAGGAGGAGGGAGGAGGGAGAGGATGAGAGGGAGGAGGAAGAGGAGGAGGGTGGAGGGAGGAGGTAGAGGGAGGAGGAGGGAGGAGAAGAGAGGAGGAGAGAGTTCGCCATTCCGAATTCATACTCGTCTAGTTCTTCCCTTCTACACGACTGTAGATAACTTCCTTACACATAAAAAGATGAATTGTTATTGATATTGCCGTGGCATGGAGGAATATCAGCAGCAGAGTTGATCCAAAAAACCAAAGACTGAGATCTACGGAGAGCCATGAACGCCTACGCCAGCCGGCACGGCACTTGATGATGATGATTGCCGTGTGACGATTCTGTGTAGTCACGTCATTTTCTTCCCTTTCCCTAGCGTTTTGGTTCGGGGATTCTTTCATCATCATCATCCTATATTTACGTACGTATTTTGGGAGGGGGAGGAGGGAGGAGGAGGAAGAAGAAAAAAAAACTATGACAGTTGGCAGCTCTGGAATGAAAGGAAGGCGTGTAGAAAATTTCATCTCAATCGGATGGGCCGTTCGCGAGCGCATAAAGGACATACATACATACATAAATACATACAGACAGACAGACGATCCTAATTTATATATAAGATTATTATATTGCAGCCGGTCTTTGCATAATGTCGCTCTCATAATGACCCACCAAAAAGATTCTTGATTCTTTGCCAGTTCCCCTGCCTCCTGCATTTTGATGCCCAAGGTTTCTTCAATGTCCTGTGCCCATCCTTGTACTGGTCTCTTCTTTGAGGAACCATGTCCTTCATCACTGTTCTTTTTTAGACAACTGTGGCGTTTAATATGGCCAAAAGTTTTCAGTTTCCAAGACATTGTGCTGTTCATGAGCTAGTTTCCTTTGACGTTCAAATCTTGTAGAATGTCATTATTTTCCTTCTTCTTGGTTCACAATATTCTAAAATTGTTCTGTTACATTTAAGTTCAAAGCCTACATTTTTTCTTTAATGATTTGAAAAAAAAAAAAAATTAAGTTGCATGTCCTTCACAGGACATAGCAGTCAACCCCAGCATTTTCGCTGTTCATGATTCCTGGGCAAATTTTACGTTCAGTAGTTGGCCATTGCTTTCTGAACGACCGGCTTCTATACCTTTTTCGAAAAAAACCAGCACCGCTGTGTTTCGAACCCGGGTATACGGGCTCACAAACCGCGTTCGCAAGCCCTTAGCCACAGAGACCGGTAATGATTTGAAAGGCCTCTAAAATTAATGCTGAGCTTGAAAAATGTCATCTTGGTCTTAAAATTTGAGACATGAAAAATCCCAACTACACTTCAATGTGGTAGAGGCTGGGAAACACACTATCTGAGACTGAGTATCTATCAGGACAATTGGACAATTCTGCAGCCGAGCAGAGCAGAGTGCTCAGTTGTCTTGACCACTGGAAACTGCTGTCAAATTCAGATGTAAAATATCCAGTGTAAAAGTGGAAGGCAAGAAGAAACCACCAAATTATCTTCCCAACATTTCATGAAAATCTACAGATCAGAGTAAGAGAATGACATTAATAGCTGTCTTAGGACATCAAAATCTGATAGGGACTGTCATAAGCCACAGGTGACACCAGAATGTCACAAAACCAAAATGAAACAAATTTAATTAGGAACATGGCATGTCAGGATACTAGCTGTAGAAAAGTTGGATAATGTAATAAAAAAAACTGAAAATTAATATCTTAGGTATGAATGGGATGAGATGTAGGGATCTGGTAAAGCATTTACAATGGTACAATGGCACCTTGCCGTCTTGACAGACGATAGTTTGTTACATTGTGCTTCAAAAGGGCTTAATAACTACAACCCATGGCGGTGGCAAATGTGGCTGTTAAGGCCAATTTGCGTTGTAAATGTTCGTCTACAGTGGACGCACGTGAACACCTGGTCATTTTCATCATAATGCACCATCTTACATCTCACATGCTCGGTGTGTGACTTGTCTGCAATAATTTTCTAATTTGTCTTTATTCCATTTCTGATATTTGCCCTCCATGCAACACGTTCAGCTGTGACTTGCTCCCAATGTGATTATCAATGCCTGTATCAATCATGTCCCGCTTACACACATCTTTGTATCATAGAAGAGGCCAACCCTGGGATCTCCTACCCACATGTAATTTACCAAAAAAGATGTCCTTTGGTATTCTTCCATCATCCATCCTCCCAACGTGTCCTATCCATCTAAGTCTACGAAGACTGAGCATGGAATAAACTGTCACACAACCTGATCTTTCCAATACTTCAGTATTTGTGATTTTGTCTTGCCACTTAATACCAAGTATTCTTCGCAGACACCACATATGAAAGATATTTAAACATTTCTCTTGGTGTAAGTGGTCCAGGCTTCACTGCCATAAAAAAGTGTACTAAGGACACAGGCTTGATAGACAAGGACTTTTGTTTTGGCAGTAAGCTTCCTGTTCTCCCAGACTCTTTTTCTTAACCTGTTGATTGTTGTTGCTGCCTTACCAATCCTGATGTTGATTTCCTGATCTAGGGATAATTTGCTATTTACCTTTGTTCCTAGATATATAAAATGGTCTACTATCTCTAGTTCGGCATCGTCAATAAAGATTGATGGTACCCCATGTGCACCTTGTGACATCTGTTTCTTCTTTTTGCTAATTGTTAAACCAAATTCAGAACAAGCATTGGAGAATGCAGATAGTTCATTAATTCATTCAGTAGCATGTCCTTTGCAGAACCTCGCTCCCATAACAACCTTCCGGTAAACCTCTCGATCATAAGTAAGATGTCCCGCATCCGATACACCCATCTGGAGATCATCTGCCACATCCTGCACCAATCTTCTCTTTGGCCTTCCTCTTCCTCTCTTCCCAGGCATGTACCCCTCCATTATTGTTCTCTCCAAATTTTCATTTCGTGACTTTTCAAGTGACCAAAATATTCCAATTTTCTTTGTTTTATCGTCTTTAAAAGCCAACCTTCTTCAATATTCAGCTTTTGAAGTATGGATGCATTTGTTCTTTTCTTTACCCAAGATATTCTTAGAACTCGTCTGTAACATTTATAATCAAAGGCATTTATGCGCTGTTCAGCTTGTTTAGTAAGTGTTCAGGTCTCACAGGCGTATGCTCCAATGGGAAAGATGCATGCTCTTAAAAATTTAATTTCTGTAGTTCTGTCTGTCCCATTCCATAATTCATTCAATTGTTTTAGTCTTTGAAGAGCAATTGATAGTTGTTGTTTAATTCCTTTCATTGTGTCAACGTTGTTGGTAATCAATGACCCAAGATTTTCAAAATTTTCCACCACCTCTAATTTTTTCCTCATTAACATATATTTATTTCTCCATATTGGTTTTATCTGTATGCATTAACTTTGTTTTTGCTATGTTCAGATATAAGTTGTGATTTTCACTATTCAATTGGGTTGAGGTTACTAGGTTCTGTATACTAGTCTGTGTTGTGGATAGTAATACTGTATCATAATAATACTGAAACTCTGGTATGTCATGACTACTGATATTTAGGGAAACAAATAGCTCCCTGTTTATATCATCTCTTACATTTCTCATTATATTTTCGGTGTACAGGTTAAACAAATAGGGGGACAGCACACATCCCTGACGGACTCCTTGCTTGATATCAAACCAATCTGATGTCTCGCCATCTATTCTAACCGCTGCTTGTTGGTCTAGATAGAGCATTCTTATGAGTTGTATTACATATGGTGGAAAGCCCATATTCCTCGTGATTTCCCAAAGTTTCTGATGTTGTACACAGTTAAATGCCTTTGAATTATCCACAAAACATGAGAATAGGTTTACATTAAATTCTCTGCACTTCTCTATTATTAAAAGCATATTGAGAATGTGATCTCTTGTTCCTCTTCCTTGTCTAAATCTGGCTTGAACCACGTTAATTTTTTCTTCTATTTTCTTACGAAGTCTTCCCATTGCACCACCTTACGTCTCTCACGCTCTGTGTGTGCTTTATCTGCAATCATTTTCTCCTTTGCCTTTATTCCATTTCTGATAGTTGCCCTCCATGCAACACATTCAGCGGTAACATGCTCCCAATGTGCATTATCAATTGTTAGTTAGTTAGTTAGTCGCGGTTCCAACTTCATGGCAACGGGTCGTCCCCATATTGCTCCGTTCCTGTGCCAGTGAATATCACAACATGCTCCTCACTGCCCTATGTGAACAATTGAATAGACAGAGTGTTGGCAAGCCAACAGCCCACACAGGTACACAGTGCATAATGCTGCCGCCAGAATGCCAACACAAAATTCCGTCGCCCTGCTACCGAGTGAGTGCGTGGCGCGACACTGTGAGCTGTGAATTTCACATAGAATGCTTTTGCATCTGTCCGCAGTTGTTTTTCGCGTGAACTGCATGTTCGGGACAATGATGGCCGGCTGTTGCTGGATTGACTGGTTTGCCTTTTCGGTTCACGAGTGCATTTTTCAGGAGACTCCTGGGAGTTGTTGCTGTAGCTATGGAGTTCGTGCTTTGTGCGGCGCTTTCGGTGGGTCGCTCTGCAGAAAGAGACCAAGCCATATGGGATAAAACCCTGGTCAATGTAGTCTTTCTGGTGACTGCCGTTTTCATCGACGATGAACTGTATTTTTCGTGGAGAACTTTTGTGTTGGCATTATCAATACATGTATCAATCATGTCCCGCTTACACACATCTTTGTATTGCAGTAGAGGCCGACCCTGAGATCTCCTACCCATCTGTAATTCACCAAAAAGATGTCCTTTGGTATTCTGCCATTATCCATCCTCCTAACGTGTCCTATCCATCTAAGTCTATGAAGACTGAGCATGGAACAAACCGTCACACAACCTTATCTTTCCAATACTTCAGTATTTGTGATTTTGTCTTGCCACTTAATACCAAGTATTCTTCACAGAAACCGCATATGAAAGCTGTTTAAACATTTCTCTTGGTGTGAGTAAGTTGACCAGGTTTCACTGCAATAAAGAAGAGTACTAAGGACACAGGCTTGATAGACAAGGACTTTTGTTTTGGCAGTAAGCTTCCTGTTCTCCCAGACTCTTTTTGCTAACATGTTCATTGTTGTTGCTGCCTTACCAATCCTGATGTTGATTTCCTGATCTAGGGATAATTTGCTATTTACCTCTGATCCTAGATATGTAAAATGGTCTACTATCTCCAGTTTGGCATCGTCAATAAAGATTGATGGTACCCCATGTGCACCTTGTGACATAATCTGTGTCTTCTTTTTGTTAATTGTTAAACCAAATTCAGAACAAGCATTGGAGAATGCAGATAGTAGATATTGTAATTCTTCCTCAGAGTGGGTCGTAATTGCAGCATCATCTGCAAAAAGCAACTCTCTGATTAGTACCCTCCTAATTTTGGTCTTGGCCTTCAATCTCTGAGCATTGTAGAGGCCGCCATCTGAGCGTGAGTGAATGTATATACCACCATCCTGATCACGAAAGGCATATTTCAGTAGAAGTGAAAAGTATATTCCAAAGAGGGTGGAGGCTAGTACACAACCTTGCTTAACTCCACTCTTGATTTCAAACTCTTCTGAAGTTGCACCATCAAACTTGATTATACCCTTCATGCCTGTGTGGAACGATTCCACAATGGACAGAAGAGTTGGTGGGCAGCCAATCTTCTTTAGTGCCTTGAACAGACCCTCACGACTGACCAAATCAAATGCCTTTGTGAGGTCGATGAAGGCAATAAACAGTGGTTGATTCTGTTCACGGCATTTTTCTTGCATTTGTCGCAATGAGAATATCATATCAATGGTAGACCGGTTCTGTCGGAAGCCACACTGTGATTCGGGTAGACTTGATCTCCAGGACTTGAAGTCTGCGCAGAACAATTCTGGCAAATACTTTCCCAACAATACACAGAAGTGAGATACCCCTATAGTTGTTACAGTCGCTCCGATCGCCCTTGTTCTTGTACAGTGTTATGATGCTTGAATCTTTGAAATCCTGTGGGACTTGTCCTTCTCGCCAGCATAGCTCTATTAGCTGGTGGATCTGTAGAGTGAGTGTGTCTTGCCCACTCCTGATAACCTCTATTGGAATCCCATCCTTACCTGGAGCTTTGCCAGATGCAAGTTTATTTATAGCACATTTAACTTCTGTTGTGGTGGGAAGAGTGTCCAGGTGGTCAAGAGTTGGCAGGGCCTCTATGGCATTGAGGGCATCATCCGCTAGTTTGGTCTCACTTGAGTAAAGCTCCATATAGTGCTCTACCCATCTATCCATCTGCTGTTTCTTATCAGTGATGATTTCTCCAGTCAAGGTTTTCAGTGGTGCACTTCTTTTGATCATTGGACCACAGGCTTTCTTTATCCCTTCATACATGCTTCTGATGTTTCCCTTATCACTTGCATTTTGAATGGACTCACATAACTTGATCCAATAGTCATTTGCACACTGCCTGGCAGCCTTTTGCACATCCTTCCTAGCTTGCTTCAGCTCACTGAGAGTGTTACGCGTTGTTCTTTCCTTGTTTCTTAAGAGAGCTATCTTCTTTTTATCAATCAAGGGCTGCAGTCAAGGGCTTGTTTGCCGCAAACCAGTCCTGCCTCTTATGATCCACAGTGCCGTAAACCCCTACCGCTGTTTTATAAAGAGTTTCCTTAAGTTTACCCCACTTTTCACTTGCTGTACAATTTTCTGATGTATCAGTGAAAGCGTCTTCAAGTTGCTGTTGGAACTCAAAGCACTTATCAGGATCGTGGGTGTTAATAATATTAATCCTGGGGCTAGATTTGTGTTTAGCTGTGTAGATTCTCTTTGGTCTCAGTCTAACTCTTGCAACAACCAAAGAATGATCCGTATCACAGTCAGCACTGTGGTAACTTCGAGTTAATGATGTTTGGTTCAGATGTTGTCTCTGTGTGATGATGAAGTCCAGCTGATGCCAATGGCCGGATCTTGGATGTTTCCATGTGACCTTATGCAGCTCTTTTGTTTTAAAAAAGGAGTTTGTAATACATAGGTCATTTCTGGTGCAATGCTCCAGCAGCCTTTGCCCATTTTCATTCATGCGACCGATGTTGTATTTTCCAAGGCACACTGGCCATGAACTCGAGTCTTTGCCCACACGAACACTGAAATAATTGAGCATATAAATGTAGTCAGATTTTGGAACTGCTTTGATCAGTCTAGCTCCTCATAGAACGAATCCTTCAGATCATCAGAGGAAGCAAGTGCCGGTGCATATGCAGTGATAATGTTGGCAAAATCACAAGAGGTTGCCAAGTTAGTTCAGTTATTTCAGTTATCAGTTGGGGTATCTTCGTTGCACTCCGGACATGTCCATAGGTGCTCAGATCCTCCCCCCAGCATATGCATCAGCGTCCGGTGGCTAATAGTGCCAGTTCTGTGTTGGTTGACGAGGCACTTTGTTTTCCCGATGTACCTCTCGCGTCTGGCTGTGCCGATTCTTACTCCCAGGTCTTTCATCCTGGACAGCGATGTGGAATCACTGACGTAAGAATCCTCTGTTCTCGCCAAATCTTTAAGGACGTTAATAACATCGGCACGATCCATGGGCTGGCCGTCTACAGGAGGTGCAGAGCCAGCCAGTTTGTCAGCTCGTTCATTTCCCTTGACTCCCGCATGTCCCGGGACGAAGATGAAGGTGACTTTACAGACAACAGACTTCCGCAGCGATTCAGTCCACTGTCTACGTACAGATCCAGCTTCGACCTTCTGAATCATGCTCATTGAATCACTTAGTACACACACGTTGGTATAATGCTGTGATTCCAGCCATATGAAAGCCTGTGTAACTGCCATCACCTCCATCGTCATGCTGCTCGTGGTCATAGAGTGGGCACCACTGGATTCTTGAACGGTTCGGCCCGCTGAATGGGCTGTAAATGCCCACGCACTTCTCTGCTGCTTTACAACAGATCCATCTGTATAGATGAGCACTTCGGGGCTATCTGAGTGTTCATAGATGAGCGCGTTAACCTCTGCATTGACAGCGGCAGGGTTCTGCTCTCTGCACCGTCTGTCGAGTGTGATAATGCAGGAGAAAGTGCACTTAAAGGCTGGAGGCACCGGCACCCATTCCTTGCCGGGGTTGACTACTGGTAAGACTGCAGACCTGTCTGACTGACATCTTCCGCCCGACCCATCCATGATTTGCCCCTCTTTAGCCTGTCACCCTTTTCTCTGAATATAGCGTCATGCAGAGGGTGCTGCTCATCTGCACTTATTTTTAAGTATGCACGAGCTCTCCAGATCTTGATCCTGTGTTCCATTGTCGGGAAGTCAAGGAGGTATCTCATTGCTACACAGCTGGTGTCTCTCGTGCAGCCCAAAATGATGCGCATGGCTTCGTTTTGTACCTTTTCGAGTCTTCCAATCTGTGTAGGGCTGACAGTGAGGATGGCCAGCGCATACTCGATGCGTGAAAGTACAAGTCCTTGGAACAAAAGTATTAGCAGTCTTTGCTCGATATTGGCAGTCGCCATGACTCTCATTGCTGACAAACCTTTTCGAGCCTTCGTTATGACATAATCGACATGATCTCTGAAGGACAGGCTACGATCAAGCCTCACGCCAAGATATGTCATTGACTGGGTTCTACTCAAACTGCTCCCATCCATTCTTACTGCCGGCAGGTCTGTTTTCACAATATGGTTGTTTAGTGAGAACCATGTAACCGTTGCCTTTGCAGGGTTGACAAGGGCATCGGCATCAGCACACCATGAGGAAATTCGATCTAGTTCGCCCTGCATATCATTGGCAACCGCCTGTCTATCGCGACCCTGTCGATACACGAGGATGTCGTCAACGAATGACAGAGACCTACCCCTCCCGTCCAACTGTTGTTCAGTGATCGGCACCGTATACACGTTGAATAGTACTGGTGACAGGTTGCCAAGCGCAGGGATAATTGTCTTTCATTACCTCCAACTGGAATTTCAATAATTCCCAGTAGCGAATTCTTCACTGCAAAGCCCACACCATGTCGCCTTTTTTCTGCCTGCCCTCTACCCTTCCAAAAAAAAGGTGTAATTGTTTTCCCTGAGTGACCCTTCCTCAGTGAGGGAGTCTCCTGCAGGTCAGCAATATCAATGTTAAGACGATTGAGTTTAGCATCAATCTCAACAGTTTTTCTCACATCGTCAATATACGTCAGGTCAGTGGAAAATCCTGGACACATGGTTCTTATGTTCCAGGTTGCAAGCCATAGCTTGAGGTTTCTACTTTTATTGTTATTAGTGCCTGGTGCATTGGTTTAATAGCCTGCGATTCAGATTTAGTCCTAGCCCCAGGCACCCAATGAAGTATGTGCTGTGGCGGATCAGCACCCAATTGGCTGGGGGCTGCCCAGCTTAAGGCAGGCGGTAGCTGATCAGTGACACCTATAGCGTCTCCCACCGTCAGAGGCAACCCGTGGCACCCCATGTCTACGCCAATTGACAAGGACTTATAACCCGTAATTGCTACCTCTTGCTTTGATTACGAGAACGGTTAAGACCAGGGATGGAGTTATACCTCTCCATAGCACAAAGCCTGGGCTAAAATATAGAGACCATGTGTTGCCCATGCAGCATGATCCCTCTCTCAGCCTGCCTAGTTCACTCCAGAGGAATGGTAACACCAATACATCTGGAACAAGACAAGCTGCAGAAGCTGCCGGATCAGCAAAGCAATGCTCTAACTGTCCGCCTGTTGGAGCTTCCTAGACCAGCTGCCAACCAAGACTTAGGGCCTGGTCTGCCCTGCCATGACATTTTGTCTTTAGGTTGCATTTCCTCGTACCAGGATAAAGCTTGTACCGTATCAACTGCGCTATTCCGCCCGAAGCCGTTGGCACAATGTGGGGTGTCGGGTTTGGTAAGCGCCGCCCAACATTTGGCGCTGATAGAAACCAGGTAGAACCGTCTACTGTCATATGGTAGCTCAGTCATATCT
Organism: Cepaea nemoralis; assembly: GCA_014155875.1. Taxonomy (NCBI): domain Eukaryota; kingdom Metazoa; phylum Mollusca; class Gastropoda; order Stylommatophora; family Helicidae; genus Cepaea; species Cepaea nemoralis. Next base: position 90,379 of record JACEFZ010022111.1, on the reverse strand, counting down.
GACTAAGACCTGACCCAAGCTCTGGTAAAGCAATAACAGACACACACAATAATATATTCAGAAGGTGAAAAAGATGAAAAAGAAGTAGGACTACTGTTTGATGAGGAAACAGCTAAATCAATTAACAGTTACTGGAGTATTTCAGATAATGCTATTTTGATGAAAATCAAAGATAAACCTGTGTAGAATGGAGAAGCCAGACCCACGCCTAACCTTCCATTATTTCCTCTTATGATATGTAATATGTAAGACAGGTTACAGTGTGTAACTATTCTATGCTTCCCTTAAGGATCCAGGTAACACATGGGTGGAAACCACTTTAGTCGCCTCTTACAAAGTGTGTGGTAGGTTACAGATTTAATATTCTTTGTTTTTTCTAAGGGTCCTGGGAACATACAAGCAGCTGTTGATTATGAAGCCAAGATATTCAAGGTTTGTGTCATTTTAAATTTGGTGGTTGCCAAATGTAATTTTGGCTGATATGTAATTTTATCTGATAGCATTATTTCAGTTTAGGTCCAGAAAAACATTTTCATCTTCACTGTCTTTTTAGACAGGATTATCTCTTCTAATCTCGTAGCACTATTTGAAGTCACTGGCATATCTGAATCTTGGAATTAAATTTTCACAAATTATAAATGGATAAAAACTGTCTGTGGTCTCATCGTTTTTGATGTATTCCATTACATTGTCTGCACATATGTTGAAGAGGTATGGGAATGGAATGCAGCCCTGTCTTAATTTCCTTTGCATCTATTCTCACAGCTGCTTGTTGTTTATAATATAATAATTCAAATAAGTGGATCACATTTGCTAAAAACTGCTTTCTTCTCATGACGTTCCAGCTTCTAATGTTGAACAGTCAGGAGCTTTACTGTAGTTAATGAAACAAATATTAAGATATACATCGCACTCTCTGCATTTCTCATGTTGACGATATGGTCCCTGGTTCCTCTGCCTGTATTTCTTGCAATACATATTCTAATTTACTTCCAATGCTCTTAATGATTATTCACAGGAGGATTTTGCTAGCATGACTTAGCGATAGCACAATAGTTTGTGCACAGTTTAAAATGTTCTTTATTTGGTAGAGGGATATAGATAGTTCTCTTCCATGCTTTGGATTCAATCAATCATGTGCCATGCTGATAAGCATGGGCGGTCATGTTCTGCCATTTCACTCGATCACCAGAGTCGTGGATCAGCTCTGTGTTTCTGTCTCGACCATGCCATGTGGCCAAGCCATCCAGGCATTTAATTCTTGGTCTTCCCCTTGGTCTGTTCCCTTCAATCTTGCCAGTTGTCACCAAGTTCTCCAATTCATTTCTTCTCATAACATGCCCAAATAATTTTGACTGTCTATGTCTAATGTCTCTAATCAGTTTACGATCTTCGTTTGTTTCTTGAAGGACTTGTTCATTGGTTTTTCTGTCTGTCCATGGTATTCTTTGCATTTTCCTCAGAAACCACATTTCCACAGCCATCAGATGTTTTTCAGCTTGTTTCCTCATTGTCCACGCTTCATGTCCATAAAAAAAGTACAGGTTCTATGTAGCACTTCAACACTCTTTTTCTCGTTTCAGTTGATATCTTTTTATTGGTCAGTATGCTTTTCATCTTGCAAAAGGCTACCTTCGCCATGGCAATTCTTGTTCTAATCTCTTCAAGGCATCTCACATCAGATTTTATGACTTTTCCGAGATAGTTGTACCGATTCACTTGTTTAAGAATAATTTACTTGTATATTACATTGTGGTATTTCTTCCTTCCTAGTGACGACCATAATCTGTGTCTTCTTACAATTCAATTCTAACCCCAGCAGTTTACTGCGTGCAACAACCGCATCTACTAAATTTTGCAGGTCCTGATCATTGTCTGCATTCAAGACTGTATCATCTGCATATCTAATGTTATTGATGTATCGTCCCCCAATGTTGATTCCTTCCAGATCTTCTATATTTCTGAAACTATTTTCACTGTACAGGGAAAAAAGATCTGGAGACATTACACATCCCTGTCTCACACCTCTCTTAACTGATTGCCTGCCAAAGACCGACCTATCGGTTTTATAACACGAATTTGATGCCCAAAAACTGACCTATCGGTTCCATATATATATAGTGCATTAATTGATCAATTTCTCCATTTTAGTCCACAATTTTTAGTGTCCCATTGAATTAAACTTTACAACGAAAGATTTCCCTTCCGCCCGTGTGCAAAAACACGCATGGCCAACAAGATTAACACTTGAAAACACGCATGGCATGAGATTCCAAATGATTGTTGTGATTCGAAATTCGAAGTGACAATACCTTCTGGTTCTGGACCTCATATATTTTAATAAAATTACCGTTTTAAACAATTTTATATTATAGTTATTGTGATGTAAAGGACTTTGTGAAAGATTCTAAAACTAACCATGTGCAGTAGTCAGTTAATTATTTAGAAGACGGTCATAATATAAAAAGAAATCTAACAGTGACAGTTCCTCAGAATATGATGGCACATGCCGACTTATGCTTGCGCTAATGGGCCACATTTGTGCCACTAAATTTGCTTTGCCTATCACAAAGTATTTAAGGAGTATATAAATAATTAAATTTAGAATAATAATAATAATAACTAAATAGAAAATAGTGTTATATTGTTTCTCAGTACTCTACTCCTCAGTAATCTGCCTGATGTGTTCCTGACATTTTCCATTTTGTGTGAAAATTATGTGCTTCATAATTTTATGATTTCATTGTGTTTTATTCGTGTTATGGAGCAGTTCTTGTGATATTCTTGAACACAAGTGTGTAGGCTGATATTGACCCACTTCATTATCAATTCTTATGGCAGCTTGTTGTTTCCAATATATGTTTTTTTTTTACAAATCTAAGGTCTTTTCCATCAATTTGTAGATCTTCAAGCATCCTTATCATGTCGATATGTCTCACTTTATCAAAAGCCTTTGTGTAGTCAATAAAGCAGAGGTTTAGATCTTTGTTTACTTCTATAGAATGTTCAATTACTGCTCTCAGTATGTACACAGCATTTACTGTGCCCTTGCTTTCTTCAAACCCATATTGTTCCTCTCCTATTTCAGGTTGTATTTTCTTCCTAACTCTTTGCATGATAATTCTTAACAAATCTTCGTGATGTGACTCATTATACTAATTGTTCGATGTTGATCACATTCTAAGGCTCCTGATTTCTTTGGGATTGCAATAAATACAGAATTACATAATTCATGAGGTATATCTTCAGTATCATATATGGCATTCAGGAGTCTGGTAACTTTGTCTACTCCTTATTCTTCTAATGCATTAATAATTTCTGTTGTGATGTTGTCAGAGCCGGGGGTCTTGCCAGATTTCATATGGTTAAGAGCATTCTGAAACTCCATCTTCAAAATTGATGGTCCTTCATTATTATTTCGAATATCATACTGTTCTTCTCTGTTATCATCATAAAGATTTTTAACATAATCTGACCATACATGTAAAATCTAATCTTTTTCTATTATGAAAATATGATGGATTAAACAGTGCTATTTCAGATCTTGACACAAATTGAATGACAGATACAGACGCTAGTTTCTCCTCATGTCTGGAATAGTTCTATTAATATATCATACCAGTCTAGTGATGTTCCCTTCTACAGATTTTGTATCGTAAACTGTTAAAAGTTAGTTGCATAGCTTTTACAGGACATTGCAGTCAATCTCAGTATTTACTGTTAGTTGGTAACCTAGCTATACTGTTAGTAGGTAACCATTTAACTTGCTGTTTTCTGATGAAATCTTTTGTCCTGATTTCTTCATTTCTGATTTTCTCTCTTCATGATACATTGAGTATTTTTCTCAGGAATCTAGTTTCTGCTGTTTTAGTTTTTCTGTTCTTTTTTTCTGTCATTGGCCAGGTTTGGCATCGGTAGCATAGAGTTGGTAGGAAGATTGTGTTGTAGAGTGCTTTTTTAGTATTTACAGATCTGTTTGTTCTTTAGTATTGGCACCATTTGTCCAATTATTTGGCTTGATATATTACACCTATTTTTGATCTCATCTTCTGATTTGCCAATTGATGATATTATATTCCCTAAGTACTTGAAGCAAGTAAAATTCTACTAAAAATCATAATGGGAACACTTAGTAAGAAAATGGAAGAAGAGATTAACGTGGTTCAAGATGGATTTAGACAAGGAAGAGGAACAAGAGATCACATACTCAACATGCGTTTAATAATAGAGAAGCGCAGAGAATTTAATGTAAATCTATTCTCAAGTTTTGTGGATTATTCAAAGGCATTTGACTGTACATCATCATAAACTTTGGGAAATCATGAGGAATATGGGCTTTCCATCACATGTAGTACAACTCATAAAAATGCTCTATCTAAATCAACAAGCAGCAGTTAGAATAGATAACGAGACATCAGGTTGGTTTGACATCAAGCAAGGAGTCCGTCAGGGCTGTGTGCTGTCACCCTATTTGTTTAACCTGTACGCCAAAAATATAATGAGAAATGTCAGAGATGATATAACCGGAGAGCAATATGATGCCCTAAATATCGGTGGTCATGAAATACCCGAGATTCGATATGCTGATGATACAGTATTACTATCCACATCACAGAATGGTTTAGAAAACTTAATAACCTCAACCCAAAGAAATAGTGAAAACCACAACTTATATCTTAACATAGCAAAAACAAAGGTAATGCATACAGATAACACTACTATGGAGAAAGAAATATATGTTAATGAGGAAATATTGGACGTGGTGAAGCATTTTGAATATCTTGGGTCACTGATTACCAACAACGGTGACACAATGAAAGAAATTAAACGACTATCAATTGCTCTTCAAAGATTTCTTCTTGTTCTGCGTTCATCCGGAGTTTTTTGCGTGGATGTGATTGCATTGTGCCTGTTTACAGCAGAGCTGGGTTCTTGCGGCGTTAGGCCGACACATCTGACTTCTGCGGGTATTTGTTGACCAGGTTAACCTTCCCGGGGGCTCTTCAGTGACTAAAACAACTGAATAAATTATGGAATGGGACAGACAGAACTACAAAAATTAGATTTTTAAGAGCAAGCATCTTTCCCATCTTTCCCACCTGTGGGACCTGAACACTTAGTAAACAAACTGAACAGCGCATAAATGCCTTTGAATATAAATGTTATAGACGAGTTCTAAGAATATCTTGGGTAAAGAAAAGAACAAATGCATCCATACTTCAAGCGCTGAATATTGAAGAGGATTAGCTATTAAAGACAATAAAACAAAGAAAATTGATATATTTTGGTCACTTGAAATATCATGAAAGTTTGGAGAGAACAATAATGGAGGGGTATATGCTTGGGAAAAGAGGAAGAGGAAGGCCAAAGAGAAGATGGGTGCAGGATGTGGCGGATGATCCAGATGGGTGTATCTGACGCGGTACATCTTGCTTGTGGTCAAGAAGTTTTCCGGAAGGTTGTTATGGAAGCGAGGTTCTGCAAAGGACATGCTACTGAATGAATGAATGAAGTACTTGAAGCTCTTTACTTATTTCAGGGGGTGTTCTTTTAGATGAATCTTTGTGGTTCTTTTCTTCTTTGGTTATAGTCAGTACCTCTGTTTTACTGATGCTAATTTACATGTTATGTTTATTACACACTTCGTTTAGACTGTGTATGTGGTCTTAAAATTCTGCTTTTGATTTTGCTATTGGTGCTAGATCATCTGCAAATAGGAGTTCTTTACAGGTGTATTTTGCTGTTGGTTCTTCTTCCGTGTTCTGTTCATCACACAGTGTTGTTACGGTCTCTGTTTGGCTGGTTTCTTTACATATACTTTCTATATAGGTTATGAACAAGAGGAGGGAAAGGACACAATCTTGTCGTACTCCAGATCTTATGCTGAAGAGTTCTGAGTGTCCTCCAACTGATGTTGATTCCTTGTTGAAAGTCCTCAAATCTGTCCAATTCTGTAGGGATGTTTATAATGTTGGCTTGATTAATTCATTGACCTTCAGATACAGTGGCTGTACAATTCATCGTATCTTATCTCACACCTGCATATCCTTGTACAAAGAAGAACACAATGTTAAGAAATGTGGATCTCTACAGGAATTCACCAAAAAGATTGCATGCAAAACCTACCTCAACTTTCTGGATCATGCTCAATAAATTACATTGTACAAAATCATGGTGACTTCCTGGATGATTATTCCCTATAAGTATGCCTTGAATGGTCATGCATATTTTTGACGCCGAGCAACTGACATGTCTGTGTGAATGACAATGTTCTAATCATCAGAGTTTTAAAAAAGTCAGAGTTGTTATTAATGAAAGTCTTGAAATCTGCATCTACTGCTGCAGAGTTTCTCTGACTGCATTTCTTGTCAGATTTTTTTTCAAAGAACAGAATAGATGTCTCTAAATTTCCCAAAACTTGTGTCCATTCTTTTCCACAATCAATATTTGTGAACTCACATACCAATTTGACACTGTCTTTTGTCCAATCTAACAATTAGTTACCTCTTTTTAGTTATCTGTTAATTTTTTCTTCTCTTGAACGTTTCTTGCAATGGATGCTCCTTTTCAGTACTTATTTTGAGATATGCACGCACACTAGCTATCTTTACTGAATATTTACAAACATTACAAATATTTACAAACCTTTCTATAATCTGGATCCTGGACAAGCAGAACCAACTGCCTGTTTCTTTCTAACAATTGGGTGCTTTGTGCTATCTTATCCAGCTTTCTGAAAAAGATCTGTACTAAATAATCCACAGGGTACATAGAAGGCATCTGTACACCTGGTGGAATAATGTACACGACCTCATATTGTGTCCTGATGCATTTTTCCAATAGGTTTTCAATAACCTATAAAATAAAATAAAATAAACATATATATATATATATATATATATATATATATATATATATATATATATATAAACACACAACACAAAATAAATTTCACACACGCACGCACACACACACACATTTTATATTACATTATTTATATTGTCATAGACTGGTGCAATTTCTCCAGACTGCCTTTCATTTTACAAGGAGGAATAAACATAAGAATAACTGGTATTCTAAACAACAAGAAGTGGACGCAATGTTATGAGCCATTGTACATGACCACCATCTAGCCTTGATGTAAGATTGCTCACAAAAAATGGCAAGTAAACAAGCGACCACGGTCTGCTTGCTATGTGGTGAAACAACATACAGGTTCGAGGAGACAATAGACGGCCTGGAGCTGATAAAATGCCAAGTGCAGTGAATGAATGGATTGTGAAGTGAACCATGCAGATGGGAGACTGGCCCGCAGCTGGACATTACAACCCCGCAACTGTGGGAACCGGACTAGCTGTTGAATAGAGGCATGTAACTGCAAAAGGGTGAAGTGTCAGACTGATAATGAAAGGACAGACACCACGGCTAGGTTGCGAAAAACACATGGCTACCACCAGCTACCAGAACAGATAAGAATAGATACAAAACGGTAGGAGGTTCTGATGCTCAGATCAGATTCTTCAGTAATAAGCACAGGCAGAAACAAATTATGTATAAACTCCATACGCCTGAGTCTTGTGCAGTTAGAAGTTTCTAGGAATATTAGTTATAGCCTGCAAACTTTGGGACTATCATCGGTCGGCTGTTGTAGGTTAGTTCTTTAAGACTATCAGTATCTCTTGTTATTGATCTGTGAACTAGTATTCTTCAGTTTACTGTCTATATCATATTGCTATAGGTGTTTTTCTTACAGATCTGTAGATCTGTTTTCCCTGTACAGTGAAAGTATTTTCAGAAATATTGAAGATATGGAAGGAATCAACATTGGGGGACGATGCATCAATAACATTAGATATGCAGATGATACAGTCTTGATTGCAGACAATGAACAGTGACAGGTCGTAGCGCAGAGTCCATGACACAAAAGAAAGAGGGAGCAAAACTCCCGAACCAAACATATACATGGATCTAAGGACCGATGTAGAACACAGATAACGTCAGTGTTGTTTGTCAATAGATAGGGCATTCACATCATTGAGCTTGACAATGGAAGCAATACGTTATACCGTCTCTGATTCATGAAGCCAATTACTGGTAGAATAACTTGGTTCATAGCTTATATATCGCTGAAAGGATACCCAGAATCATGTCAGCACTGGCTTATATATAAAGATCAAGATTCTTAGGACAGATGCAGAATCTGGAAAGGAGATTGATAATGTTTCACCAGAAGGATTGCAGCAACATGGGAGCGTCATATAGAAGCATGGAAGTTTGAACGATGCCAGGACACTCCTCTGGAGACGTTGTTGCTATAAACGTATTACAAGTCAGCTCTACCACTATTATTTTGGATCTGTCACCAGCTAGTAGATCGACAGCTGCCATCATATACCAACGCTAGGCCATTAATCTACAACATTTTATTCATTACGACAACTATACCATCACACAGAATGAAGTCAGCAACCATATTTCGGAACATGCAGGATTTCTACTACTAATTGTTGACACCGGAGTCTATTTATCGACCTACGACAGTACAACAGTTTAGAAACATCGTCACCACCACTGGAAGTTCAACATTGTTTATTTACACACAAAATCAGGCCCGTATGAATTGCTTGTGTTTATTTAATATTCTGTTGGGTGTTATCAAAATTGAAATTGATATTTATTGTTGATATGGCCGAAGTACTTGTGTCGTAGTTTGTGGGTGGTTGGTCAGGCTAACCTCGAATCAAACAACTGTGGTTTATGGTGCAAGGTTACGTTCTGTGCTAACAATAGTCAGTTCGGTGCAAATTTGCTTTTGTAACGATCTCGCGATTCGTTAGTGCATGTGTCATTTCGTTATAGTTATATTTGTTTGTTCCTATCAGTGCTCTATATTTCTTTCAAATAAATAGATATGTTTGTCTGCGTCACATGTTGTATACCTCTCTCGTAACATTTTTGTGTTGTGGCGTGATACTATTTTCTACAATTATATATTTTATATCAGTTTTGTCTGATTTATAGTTTTCCTAACAGGTTAAGGCAATACTTGTTTCCGCTGAAGTCTCTTGCATTGCTCTTAAATTCAGCGTTATAACAGTGTTGATTTTCTTGATGTTGCATTCCAGTTTACACTGTTGGTGCATTTATTTGTTGTCTGTCATTCAATTTCATATCACATACAAATATAGTGTATATTAGCTATATAATTTACAGGATTGTCATAAGCATGTCTACATTTCAAGAATTTATGAACATAGGTGAAAGGTCATGATTAACAAGCCAGGACCTTAGGAATTGGGCAAAACAGGAGTTTAAGAAATTCAAAATTCTACAGCGTGAGGAGAGTGCTGCAGCCAAAGCAGCTGAAAAAGAAGAAATGGAACTATGAATGGCTCATGAGACAGAAGAAAGACAACTACGAATAGCTCGTGAGAAGGAAGAAAGAGAACTACAGGTTAAGTTAGAGACAGAAAGATTATCGGTGGAAAAAGAAATGAAAGAAAGAGAGATTACAATGGAAAAAGAAAGACTGGCAAAGAAAGATAAAGAAATGGCAATGGAGAAAGAAAGACTAGCGGCGAGAGATAAAGAAATGGCCTTGGAAAGAGAGAAACTTGCATTAGAGATGGAGAGGCTAGCTAAAGAGGTACTGTTAAAGGAAAAAGAGATTGAGGGAAATCTAAAAGTTAAGACGCTGGAAATGGAAAAGGAAGCAGAGATTGCACAGGTAAAATTGCAGTCGAAAACAGATCCTATAAAAAAGATACCAGGGAATAATTAGAAACTTCACACAAGGCGATTGAATCAGTGCCTGGGTGGCTAATTCTGAGCTATTGGCCATGTTCTACAAGATTCCAGAAGATATGTGGCCTATCTTATTTCACCGTTATCTCGGATTGGAGCCTTTAAAGGTGGTCGAGTTAATTCTGGAGAGTCTACAGACCAACCACACATATGTTCGAGATCGTGTATTGAGTCACTTTTTTCTTGATGAAGCGGGTTTGAGAACAAAGTTAAAAACCCTCATACCTAAGTCAAACTAAACATCTTTGTATGACAGGTGGTTGAAAGCCGCAGAGGTGAATTCAAACTTTGAGAAGTTATGCGACCTAATGCTCAGGGATAAATTGCTATCATCGGTCCCTGAATCGATGGCTACTTACCTCATAGAACACAGGTGTAAATCAATACCTGAGATGGAATTACGGGGATAGTTATTTTATAACGCACATTGCGAAATATTCGCTGACAGTACTTAACCAGAATTTGTGATAGGTGCAAGTGCAAGAGTACAGAACCAAAGATGTTATGGTAAAGGTAACAGGTTTTCACAACACAGAAACAGAGGGCCATATCAGGGCACACATAGAGAATTAGACAGGCCTAGAAAGGGTCATTTCACACAATGCCCGCATTGTAAATTAAGCCACGGTTCAATGGAAATGTGCAACCGTCACCCAGGATATGCAGCATATTTGAAAGACCTCACTTCGAGGAGGTTGAATAAATATAACTCTTACAAAAAGAGTGTCAAATGTTACACGTGTTTAGCATATGGTCAAGGTCATGTACCATGAAGAAAACGTGGAAGAAAGGAAGCAAGCGCTGCAAACATGTTTAACAGTAGTGACTCAGAAGATACAGAAGATGCACATGCCACCATGATAGACACATGTTACGACAGATCAAATAGAGAATGTCATAATGATGATAATCCCACACACAGACACTATAGACAAATACATGAAGCTAACGTTGTGTACACCCCGAATGGTACTCTAAAGATCCATCAAGCATGGGTCAATGGGTTGTCAACGTTTTGCATTAGGGACACAGGTGCGTCTGTCAAAGACCTAGGGAATACCACCTGCATGAGAAGTGGAGGAAAAGGATATAAGAGGATATATGATACAATCTCTACTGGGAGTGGGGGGTAACAAGGCCCTACCCAGGGAATAGAAAGACAACGGGAATGAGGTGGGTGAACAGGTCTCCACTCAGACACACCAGTGTCAACCTGAGAAGTGAGAACTCTGTCGGGTTGTAAGTACACCCGCCCAAAGAGATGTAAGGAACTCTTAAGAGAGTTTACCCGTGGATAGGCCATGTGAAGCAAGCTATGAACCGCAGCACGCAATCCTAGGGATCTTCGTGATCCATCCGCGCGTGGTGTGACTGCCACGGCTGAGTTTTGTCAGACGGGGGACTGACTGTTTAGATGAACACATCGGCCAAGCCGATGTAGTTTGTTATGTAGATATTAGTAGTGCTAGGGCCTAGGACTGACTTTGATAGAGTGAATATTGTATACTATTATACTTGTAAATACTGTGCGAATCAATGATGGCTCTACATTTTGTGAGCGCCAAGCTGAATTAAAATGTGTAACTAATCCTCTTGTACGCCTTACGAATTTGTCGTGTGGTGCAAGAGAAGTATCCAGTAATGCTTGTCAACTTCGGTTGTTGACAGCGTCTCTTGCAGGTATCGATCACAAATTGGTAAGTAAAAGAGACTACACTGGAAATAGTGTTGCTTGCAGAACATTTGGAGGTACCATAGAAACATACAAGACTGCATGGGTCTTTATAAAATGTCCCTATTATAAGGGAAGAATTTGTGCAGCGGTGTAACCAAACCCATGTGTTGGGTTAATAATTGGGAACATTCCAAATATAACAAAATGTCCCCAGAAAGAAATGAGGAAGAATAAATTTGCCAGAGCACTCGCCAGAACCCAAGTTCATAAAACGCAAGAAGAAGAAAATATGCAATTAACTGCCCAATGTGAAAAGTGGAACAGACAGGAGTCTTGGCAAGCCAGCCACACAGGTACACTGTGCATATTACCGCCGCCTGAATGCCAACACAAAAGTCCTCCATGACAAATAGTTCATTGTCAATGGAATCAACAGTCACCAGAAAGACTTCATTGACCAAGGTGTTATCCCACATGGTTCGGTCTCTTTCCACAGGGCGAACCGCCGAACGCGCTGCACAAAGCATGAACTCCGTAGCTCCAGCGACGACTTCCAAAAGTCTCCTGAAAAATGCACACGTGACCCGTAAAGGCAAACCAGTCTATTCAGTGACAGTCGGCCATTGTTCCGAACATGCATTTCACTGTGCAAACAACAGCGGATAGATGCAAAAGCATTCCACGTGAATTTCACAGCTCACAGTGTTGCCCATGCACTCAATCAGTAGCAGGGTGACGGAAAACCTTGTACTACCAGTCCAACATGAGGAAAATGCAAATGCAAACCATAGCCACAAGCATAAACAAGCCACAGGCCTTAACGGTTCAAGGCAGAATCGCCATGTTTGGGACCGGAAGTTTGCCTCTCCTGTTAAGACATCAGAATGTAGCCTTTTATCCACCCTTATCTGTTGTCTACTTCTTTATTAGCATTTGCATATGTCTCATGGGTTCTGAATAATATTAGCTCTAGTTTTGCTATTGCTTAAATCTGCTTGTGTATTATCTATAAAGGGATTTTGGTGCATCCATACATTCGTTTCCCCCCCCCCCCCCCCCCCCCCCCCCATTTTTTCAAGGAACTCTTTATATGATTCTTTCCAAATGCTTTTAATCTGCTGTCACCAGTCTTCGATATACACCTTATCCACTAACTATTCTCGGCTCGGCACCTATTAGAGACTGTGACTATAAATTATTCATGAATTTCTTGATTTCTGAGGTATATTACTTTGTCGCTTAAAAGTCGACAGGGTCGACTTCATTGCACCGGGTTTTATCCCAAATGGCTCGGTCCCTTTCTGCAGAATGGAATGCGTCGCACAAAGCACGAACTCCGTAGCTTTTAGCGACGACCCACAGGAGTCTCCGAAACATTTAACTCGTAAACTGAAGGGTGCGGCCCAGATTCAAACCCACAACCTTCGGAACACGAGTCAAACGGCTTGACCACTTCGCCAAAGAGACTCCAACAGAGATATTACTTTGTGCTAATTTCTATATTTATAAGATCTTAAGCAGGGTTAGGATCGGCTAGCCTCTCCCAGGAGGGGTGAAGAGCGAAAATTAGTAGCCTGCCGATGACCCGCAGACTACACAAGTCAACCCCCACCTCCGCGTGGTGCAGACCGGGCAACCATGACCGCGAGGTCATGGGCTAATGGGGCTATGGCTCGCCATAGGGGATGGACTCCCTGTGGTCAGATTAGTGTCCTAAACCTACGACTGGCCTAGCAAGCCGGCAGGGGATCTTCATACTGCTCGTAGAAAAACTAAGAAGTATAAACGGACTGACCCAAACGGATATCGACCCGGCAATGTTAATGGACCACGAGATAGATCAGCGACTCAAAAAATAGGCACAATGAATGTCTGTGGTTTCAATAGTAAAGAAGAAGAGCTTATAGAAACAATGGAAGAGAGGAAAATTGGACTGATGGGAATAGCGGACACCAGAACAAAGGGGAAAGGATGCAAGGAGCTCCACCGCAGTTACACGTTTGTTTACTCTGGAGTAGAACAGCAAGAAAGGGCAAGACACGGTGTTGGAATAGTCATCGAACCACGGCTTGCAAGAGGAATACTAGAAATAAAATATATATCAGAAAGAATCATAACAGTGAGAATAAAAGAACAAACAATTACAACATATGTACAAATATACGCACCATGTAATGCAAACAATAATGAGCAAGAATGCGAGGACTTCTACGAAGACATACATGACGTGCTAAATAAAATAGATAAGCAGGACAACATCATAGTTATGGGAGACTTCAATGCAAGACTAGGACATAACAGAGTGGGCATAGAAAAACATCTGGGAGCATTTGGAGACAAGCAAAATGAAAGGAATGATAACGGAAGTAGACTATTGGAGCTTTGCAGCCAACACGACCTCTATATAACAAACACATTCTATAAACATAAGGATTCACAAGTATACACCTGGTATAAATGGAACGATCTAGATACTAAAAGCCAAATTGATTTTATATTAACAAGAAACTACAGAAAGAGAAATATATTAGATGCAAGGGCAGTGCCCAATTTCAGTATAAACACAGATCATAAAGCAGTCGTTGCCACAATAAGAACAATCAGAAGAAGAAAACAAAGAGCAGGAAAATACATGCCATGCGAATCAGTAAACTTAAAAAACCTTAAAGACGAGGCAGTAAGAGAAAATTATGAGAAAGAACTAACTGAACTCTTTGAAAAATTACCTGCAGAAAGAAAAACAGTGGAAGAAGAATGGGAAATGTTCAAATCAAGCATTTTAAATACTGCAAAAATAACATGTGGAACCACGAAAAAACGCAAAACACGGTTAAAGAAAATAACAAGTTGGTGGAACGCAGAAGTAAAGGAAGCGGTAAAAGACAAAAAGGAAAAATATAAAAAGTGGTTGAAGAGCAAACAGGAATGTGATTACATAGAATATAGAATAGCGAGAAGACATGTGAATAGAATAGTAAAGAGGGAAAAACAAAAAGACTGGGAAGAGTATGGAGAAACCCTAAATAAAAACTACAAGGAGGCAACTAGAAACTTCTACAAAAAGATAGGTGCAATGCGAACCAGAGGAGAACCCTTTGACCCAACTGAAATAATTAACAGCGAAAATGGAGAATCAATAAGTGAACAAAAACAAGTCCTAATAAGATGGAAGCAGTATTTCGAACAACTTCTCAACATCCCATCAGATGTCACAGGAATTCAAGAAACTGACACAGATGTCACCAAAGAACTAGAACCAGACATACTAAAAGAAGAAATTATAGAAGCCATCAGATTAGCCCCATTGAACAAATCACCGGGACAGGATGAAATACCAAATGAACTAATTAAAGCAGCAAGAGAAGTAGGAACAGCTTGGCTACATAGACTATTCAACCATGTTTGGGTAGAACAACAGACACCACGAGACTGGGGAAACGCCATAATTATCCCAATTTGGAAAAACAAAGGCAGCAAAAGAGACTGCACACAATACAGAGGCATTTCACTGTTGAGTCATACTGGGAAAATATTTTGCAAAATTCTAGAAAAAAGATTACGAACTACTTTAGAACCCCAGCTAAGCGAAACACAGCTTGGATTTAGGAAAAACAAAGGATGCACAGATGCCATTTTTGCTCTTAGACAACTTATAGAAAAATCAATCGAATTCAATGAAACACTCTACTTAGCCTTTGTCGACCAAGAAAAGGCATTCGATAGAGTAGATAGAAACAAGCTGTGGGAAATCCTTAAACAATATGGAGTGAGTACACATCTAACAAACCTATGTAGAAGTTTATACAACAACAGTGAATGCATAGTGAGAGCAACTGGAGGACACTCAGAACCCTTCACCATAAGATCTGGAGTACGACAAGGTTGTGTCCTGTCCCCTCTCTTGTTCATAACATATATAGACAACATATGTAAAGAAACCAGCCAAGCAGAGACAGCAAGAATACCGCATGACGAGAACACAGAAGAAGAACCATCTGCAAATCTAACCATTAGAGAACTCCTGTTTGCGGATGACCAAGCACTAATAGCAAAATCAGAAGCTGAATTACAAGACCACATGAATAGTCTAAACGAAATGTGTAGGGAACATAACATGAAAATTAGCACAAGCAAAACAGAGGTAATGACTATAACTAAAGAAGAACAAACAACAACAATTCACCTAAACGAACATCCCTTGAAACAAGTAAAGAGTTTCAAGTACCTAGGAAGTATAATATCATCAAATGGCAGATCAGAAGACGAGATCGAAAATAGGTGCAATAAGGCAAATCAACTCATTGGACAAATGGCACCAATACTAAAGAACAAACATGTATCAATAACTACTAAGAAAGCACTTTACAACACAATCTTCCTGCCAACTCTATGCTACCAATGCCAAACCTGGACAATGACAGAAAAAGAGAAAAGAAAAATCACAACAACAGAAATGAGGTTCCTGAGAAGAATACTCAACATATCAAGAAGAGATAAGATCAGAAATGAAGAAATCAGGACTAAAGTGGGGGTTAAAGCAGCACTAGATTTTATGAGAAAACAGCAAGTTAAATGGTTTGGCCATGCAAGTAGGTTACCAGTCAACAGCATACCACAACAAGCAATGATGTACAGACCAGATGGAATCAGAGGAAGAGGCCGACCACGTAAACGTTGGACGGAGGGAATAGCAGAGTCCATGGGAATATCGATATATGAAGCCCATACTCGGGCACTCTCACAAAATTTATACTTCACCTCGACACCGCAAGGTACAAGAGGAACATGATGAGATGAGAGATGAGATGAGATAAGATCTTATGTATCTATAGAATTTCAGTGTAATGTTACTTATCAACAGATGGTGATATGAATCTAAATTTGTACCTGAAAATTTTGTACCTGAAAATCTTTATGTCATGTAGTGATGATCTAAACGGAGCAGCTGGGCGAGTGGCTAGAATGGCAGGCTCTCATTCGGGAGACCCTGGTTCGAATCCTCGGTAAGGTGTGGAGTTTTTTCTGTCCGGGGCAAAAAGAAAACTGTAGCCTGCACAGTTCGCGACGACTGCACTAGCCATGTAGCCTTAATTCCTCTGGCTCAAGACCCCCCCTGTCCTACACTGCAAGGTACTATATATACTATTGGGAGTCTCCATGGTGAAGTGGTCAAGTGGTCAGCTTGGGCTCCCAAGGTTGTGGATTCGATTCCGGGCCGCTCGTTTGATTTACGAGTGCATATTTTCGGAGATTCCTGGGGGTCATCGCTGGAGCTACAGAGTTTGTGCTTTGTGTGGCGCTTTCCGCGCTGCAGAAAGAGACTAAGCCATATGGGATAAAATCCGGTCCAATGAAGTCAACACTGTCGGCTTTTAAGTGACTTTTTTTTTTGTTTTGGGTACTATAGGCAGTAAATGACAGTTAAAATAATAGTGATGATATAAATTTCTTGATAATACACATACTTTCATATTGTTTTCAGTACTGTGCTACTTTTATGTATTCTTTCATGTCGAAAAAACACTTCCACTATGACATATTGATTGACACACAAAATGTTGTGAACTATTCTCCGTTTTCATGCATTACCCCCAAGTCCATGTTTCCCCTATGATCTTTTCATGATCCCTGTGATGCTTCTTGGCATCCAGGTCCCCCACACCCCTCCATCCTCAATCAATTTAATATTTTGATATTGCCATTTCTTTCATTACTTATAGTACTTTGAAGTTTAATGTAAAATTCCTTTTCCCTATTTATACATAGTTCTAACATTCCAGGTGCCACTTCTGGAGATTTTCCTAAGTTTAAGAAAGTAAGTCGACAATTCAGACTCCTTATGGCTTTTTCCTCATCACATTGTACTTCTTCTTGAAGAGAGTTTTATCTGATTCACTGCCATGTGCCATTTTAGTGACAGAAGGGATCGACACTGGACTTCCAAGCGTCACTTTAGTGAAAGATTGTTGACAGTTATTTGTTTTATTTTGCATATATTCCTTAGTTTTAATGCCCTGTAAATGATGTTTTACACCGGAATTAGGTCTGTCATTTCAAAACAGCCCATGAGAGAAAGAAAGTACCTAAAATTTGAGCAGAAACTTTTAGTTAAATTGTGCTTTTTTTCCCCCCCGCGTTTCCATCCTGTTTTCAGGATATTGCGGTCAACACCAGCATCTTTCAGCTGTATGTTGATTCCTAGGCTAGATTACGCTCATCAGCACGCCACGACTTTCTGAGCGACCGGCTCCATACTCTCATAAGTCACTTTTGCGATTCGAACCACTGCTAATTCTCGTCGCGTCATGTGATGAGAGTATTCGGGGTTAGCGGAGATAGCTGCTAACCTCTCGGCCATGGAGCCGGCTTACTTTCTGATTTTAGAAATAACACGCCCTTGGTTTTCGACCTCGCATATTTACATTAGATGATAATTTTAAACAATGTTAGATTATAGTTATTCTGATTTAAAGGACAATTTGTGAAAGATTCCAAATTGATAGCACGTGGTTAATGTGGTTATTCAGTTAAAATAAATTATTTAGCAGGCAGTCATAATGGAAAACAAAACTAACTGTGAAAGTTCGTCATCATGTTGAATTATGCTTGCTCTAATGGGCCACACTTGTGCCCCTAAGTTTGCTATGCCTAACACAAATATGCTGAGGAGTATTTAGATAATTAAATTTAAAAGAATAATAATTATAACTAAATAAGAAATAGTGTTTTTATTGTTTTCTCAGTACAAATCTGACTTGCGTGTTCCTGACTATTTCTATTTTGTGCGAAAATATTAAGCTTTAAAATATGAAGTTTTATGGAGTTTTATTGGTGCTAAAGAGCAGTTCTGGTGATACTGGTGAAGGAAAGGGGTTATTTATAATTATTCAGTAAATTCAATTGGATTATCATCAACGATTAAGAAGTAGTGCCTTGGTAAGTGGAAATTTTCAATAATTGTCAACTCTTTTTGTTTCCAATTTTTTTTTTAAATGTAACATTATTGTAAGATATTTCTAACCTCTAACAATAGTAGCAATACTGACATGTTCCTTGTGCAATCTCCTTAAATTAGATACGTAATGCAATATAGCTGCAACCATCCATTTCAACCATTATTACATCATTACTGTGAAACACCCCTACTTCCCATTTTCTGCCATCATTTTCTGTTTGGTCCAAACCCACTTTTTTGTTTGGCAGTAAATCAGTTATCTTAGCTGGATGAGTTGAATTTCTTTTTATTTAGAATTGTTCAAAGTTGCTCAAGTTTGCAGTTAAAGTTTTCTTTGGAATGGGGTAGTCAGCCTCACATCAACACTCCTTAGTCATCCCTTATGACATACATGGTAGGTTACTGTGTTACTATTTTTTGTTCTAATTAGAGACAATTAAAATATACCTATCTATATAAAAAAATATTTTAAAAATATACCTATTTATTATATCTTTAAACATTGGGGGATGATACATCAATAACATTAGATGTGCAGATGAAATAGTCTTGATTGCAGACAATGAACAGGACCCGCAACATTTAGTAGATGCGGTTGTTGCACACAGTGAACGAGGGTTAGAATTCAATAGTAAAAAGGCACAGATTATGGTTGTCATTGGGAAGAAGGAAATTCCAAAATGTGATATACTTAAGAGAGGAATATCACTACTGTCCACAAGCTATAAGATACTATCCGCAGTATTACTAAATAGACTAAAACCATATTCAGAAGACATATTAGGTGACTACCAGGCGGGTTTTAGACAAAACAGATCAACAATAGATCAGATATTTATCTTACGACAAATAGCCGAGAAACATTGGGAATATAAAAGAGGTCTCCATAACATTTTTGTGGATTTTAAAAAGGCTTATGATAGTGTCCATAGGAAGTCTATGGAATGCTATGCCGGAATTTGGAATACCAAGGAAGTTAATCAACATGACCAGACTATGCATGGAAGATACTTATAATATAGTAACATATAAAGGCAGGAAATCAGACCCTTTCCAAATAACATCTGGCTTGAAACAGGGTGATGCCGCTACTCTTCAATCTGGCTCCAGAGAAAGTTGTAAGGTAGGTAAAGGAGGAATGTGATATTGGAGGAACATCCAAGCTGCTTGGTTATGCAGATGATATAGATATTATAGGGCAAAGTGAACAAAAGACATTGGAAATATTAACTCACTTAAAGGAAAAAGCCCAACAGATGGGGCTGGTTATCAACCAAGATAAGACAGAATATATGGTAATTTCAAGAGACGGAATGGCTAAAAACTCTGGCCACATACAAATAGATAATATGACCATTAAAAGAACGGAAACATACAAATACCTGGGTACAATCTTCAACTGCTCCAACATCATAAGGGAAGAAATACAAACTAGAATCAACTCTGGAAATAAGATATACTATGCACTACAACATCTACTAAAATCAAAGGCGCTATCTCGAAACACCAAAATCACAATATACAAAACACTGATCAGACCAGTTGTGCTGTATGGCTCTGAAACCTGGAGTACAACGAAAGGAGACAAAGCCTTGTTACAAACCTTTGAGAACAAAATTTTAAGACGCATCTTTGGACCCATTAGGGATACACAAAGTGGAGAGTGGAAAAGAAGAAGTAACAAAGACATTTATGATCTGTTTAAGTCCCCGCTAATCACTGGTATCATGAAGGCTAATAGACTACAATGGCTGGGGCATATAGAAAGAATGGAAGATAATAGGGAAACAAAACTCGCTTACACTCAGGAAATAAATGACCGTAGACCCCGAGGTAGACCAAGAAGACGGTGGAGAGATAATACATGTACAGACCTACAAGCACTTGGAATCAACGACTGGCAAGAGAAGGTCCACCAGAGAGACGAATGGAGACAGATTGTATTTGCAGCAAAGAACCTCAATGGCTTGGAAAGCTGAAGAAGAAGAAGAAGAAGAAGAAGAAGAAGAAGAAGAAGAAGAAGAAGAAGAAGAAGAAGAAGAAGAAGAAGAAGAAGAAGAAGAAGAAGAGGATATACGAGTAACTGGGCATATCCTTAAGCAAGTGAATCTGTACAGTTATCTCAGAACATTCATAACATCTGATGGGAGATGCCTTGAAGAGATCAGAACAAGAATTGTCATTGTGAAGGTAGCCTTTTGCAAGATGCTGACCAATAAAAAGATATAAATTGAAACGAGAAAAAGAGTGTTGAAGTGCTACATAGAACCTATACTTTTGTATGGATGTGAAGTGTGGACAATGAGCAGACAAGTTGGAAAACATCTGATGTGGAAATGTGGTTTCTGAGGAAAATGCAAAGAATACCATGGACATACAGAAAAACCAATGAACAAGTCCTTCAAGAAACAAACGAAGATCGTAAACTGATTAGACATTAGATGTAGACAGTCAAAATATTTTGGGCATGTTATGAGAAGAAAAGACTTGGAGATCTTGGTGACAACTGGCAAAATCGAAGGGAAGAGACCAAGGGGAAGACTAAGAAGTAAATACCTGGATGGCTTGGCCACGTGGCATGGTCGAGACAGGAACATGAAGCTGATCCACGACTGGTGATCGAGTAAGATGGCAAAACATGGCCGCTCATGCTTATCGGCATGGCACATGATGGATGGATGGAAAATATACCATGACCAACCAAAATGAGTAATCTAAATGTTTTGAAAGGGATCATATCTGGGGAAATTACCGGAATTAAACAGATCATGTAACAATGATCCTTTGCTTTATTGACTACACAAAAGCTTTCGATAAAGTGAGATCTACAAATTGATGAAAAAGACCTTAGACTTGTAAAAAACATATATTGGAAACAACAAGCTGCCATAAGAGTTGATAATGAAGTAGGCCAATATCAGCCTATTAAGAGAGGTGTGAGGCAGGGATGTGTAATGTCTCCAGATCTGTTTTCCCTGTACAGTGAAAGTATTTTCAGAAGTATTGAAGATATGGAAGCAATCAACATTGGGGGACGATGCATCAATAACATTAGATATGCAGATGATACAGTCTTGATTGCAGACAATGAACAGGATCTGCAACATTTAGTATATGCAGTTGTTACACAGTGAACAACGAGGGTTAGAATTAAATTGTAAAAAGACACAGATTATGGTCGTCACTAGGAAGAACGAAATACCACAATGTAATATACAAGTGAATGGGAATATTCTTCAACAAGTGAATAGGTACAATTATCTCGGAACAGTAATAACATCTGATGGGAGATGCCTTGAAGAGATTAGAACAAGAATCGCCATGGCAAAAGTAGCCTTTAGCAAGATGAAAAACATACTGACCAATAAAAAGATGTCAATTGAAACGAGAAAAAGAGTGTTGAGGTGCTACATAGAACCTGTACTTTTATATGGATGTGAAGCTTGGACAATGAGCAGTCAAGCTGAAAAACATCTGATGGCTGTAGAAATGTGGTTTCTGAGGAAAATGTAAAGAATACCATGGACAGCCAGAAAGACCAATGAACAAGTCCTTCAAGAAACAAATGAAGATCGTAAACTGATTAGAGATATTAGACGCAGACAGTCAAAATTTTTTGGGCATGTTATGAGAAGAAATGAATTGGAGAACTAGGTGACAACTGGTAAGATCGAAGGGAACAGACCAAGAGGAAGACCTAGAAGCAAATACCTGGATGGCTTGGCCTCGTGGCATGGTCGAGACAGAAACACTGAGCTGATCCACGACTCTGGTGATCGAGTGAGATGGCAGAACATGACCGCCCACGCTTACCGGTATGGCACATGATGGATGGATGGTAACAATGATGTAAGTCAGCAAAGTAGAAGAAATTTAACAACACAATAGAGAAAATATAAACTCTAACATGTATTGTATGTCCAGTAGATGGAGTAAAATGTACATTTAATAAGATCAAACATCTGGGGTTTTAAAAATAACTATTTAATAGACATAGTTGATAGTAAAATGCATCTTTAGTGCTGTGTCAATATTAACTGGTTCGATGCCAAAGGATGGTTTATCACCAAATGCGACTTCTTTTTTTCAGTCGAAGGAGATATATCAACATACCAGAGTCACTACATTATATGATTGCTTTCAATTTTAAATTCTGCAATTTTAATGCTCAGTAAAATGGAAATTTACATTGTATAATTGTTTTATTAAATATTTTTGCACACTTACTGTCATGATGGCTCATAAGTTGTAGAATTTTTTTGTTGTTGTGAATTCAGAAATAGCCATGCCCAAAAGTTCTCATACTTTGTGATTTACATCAGAACAAGCTAGATTTTGATTTCAAACAATTAGATGATAGTGATTCTGATTTTTATTAACTTTGTAAAAGATTCTGGTAGCATGTGCAGCAAGTGGTGATATTGAATGCAACTATGACAATGAAATTTTGTTTTTATATGTGACACAAGTCAAATTATGTTTGCAGGCAACACTTAAGCAACAAAGTTTGCTTTGAAGCCTGTCATAAATAAACTGAGCAGTTCTGTAAATGATCATAAACAATGTAAATAGTAAATAAGTGTGTATATTGATTCTCAAACTCTTGAGTACACATCTGCCAAGTGTTTTCCTGATATTTTTCAATTTTATGTGAAAATAATATGCTTCAAATATCATCATCATCATCATCAAGTGCCTTGCCAGCTGGCATAGGCGTGATGGCTCTCCACAGATATCGGTCTTTGATGTTCTCGATCAACTCTGCTGATAATTCCTCCATGCTACCATCTCAATCCCTTCAATATTCAATTCTCTTGGTCTGGCTCTGCCTCTCTTCCCCTCAATCTTCCCAGTTGTCACAATGTTCTCTAATGCCTGTCTTCTCATCACATGACTGAAGAAAACTGTTTGTCTCTTTCTTATTGTTGTATATAATGTTCTAGTTTCACTAGCCTGTTTCAGACAATCATTGTTAGTTACTCTGGCAATCCAAGGAATTCGCAACATTTGTCTCAGGAACCACATCAATGTTGCTTCTAATTTCTTCTTGATTTGTTCATTTATTAGGGACGTTCATTTGAAGCCCGTTCCAATGGCTTTATTACAAAAGCATGAAAGAAACATTAACCGATGGGGTAGAATTAAACAAAGCATTCATTTTGAATGAATTATGCACCATGGGTTGGTCAGAAGAAGTCGCCATAGGCATTCAGGCAAGCATCCCATTGCTTAGGTAGGCGGCGAATGCCGTCTGCATAAAAGGATTGTGGATGCCCACTGGACCAAGTGTTTACTGCATTCATTACGTCTGCATCTGTGTGAAATCGTTGCCCCTTGAGAGCTTTTTTTTTTAGAGGTTTGAACATACGAAAATCACATGGTGACAAATCAGGACTATAGGCTGGCTGGTGCAAAATTTCCCACTTCTTCCTTGCTAATGCTTCCTGCACAATCTTTGCGACATGCGGGTGAGCATTATCGTGCAACAAAAACCCACTGCGAGAAAGCATGCCGGGTCGTTTATTCTTGATGGCTTTTTGCAGCTTGTCTAGTGTTTGCAAGTAGTGGGTAGAGTTGATGTTGACATCAGGTTCTTTAAAGTCGGCCAACAATAGCCCTTCATGGTAAAAAAATGCGCTCAGGATAACCTTACCAGCGGAAACCTGTAACTTGAATTTTTTGGCTTTTGGTGATCCAGCATGCTTCCACTGCATGCTCTCTTTTGCTGCTTGGCTTAGTGGTGAAAAACCATGATTCATCACCTGCCACTATGCGGAAGAGAAATGCATCACCCTCCAATCTGTAACACAGCAATTGGTTCAAACACCATCTCATGCGTTCATCTTTTTGGTGGTCGGTCAACATCCGTGGTACTCACTGTGAACACACCTTCTGATATTGCAGTTTCTTATGAACAACCTTTTGAATTGTCCCAGTTGACACATCAAATTCTTTCACTAGTGAACGTATGCTTCGACAACGGTTCATCTGTACTGCTGCATCAATTTTGACGATGGTTTTTTCTGTTGCAACAATATGCACTTGACCCGGCCGTCAAAGATCTGTCGTGAACTGATGTTCTTTCTGAAACATTCGTGCCCAGTCTGTCACTGTTGTCTTCGACACACATTTGTTACCGTACGCTGCCTGCATTCTTCGATGAATGTCCACTGGTCGACATCTTTCAAATGAAAGAAACTGAATCACCACTCTTTGAGCTTCTTTGGATGGATTTTGGATCAACCCAGCCATTTTCTCAACAGTCAGAAACAGAACCTATGCATCATGGGACAATAAGCATGTGCTCTTTTATTCATTGGTCAGTACTTATCACATGACTATGACATAATCATGTTCAACATATGTAATTACATGCAGTACTGCACAAACGGATTTCAAATGAACGCCCCTTATACATTCCAAGATTCACTGCCATTCTGCAAACCTGGTTCTATATAGCATTGCAACACTCTTTCTTACATTCAGTGATAGTGACTTATTGCATAAGATACTCTTCATTTTCTGAAATGAGGCTTTCGCTTGCCTTATTCTATTCATAATCTCTGTTGCACATCTTCCATCTGATGTTATAAAAGCCCCTATGTATTTAAAACTATCCACTTAGTGAAGAATTTTCCCTTCTAACTCTATTTCACATTTGGGTGTCACCTTTTTCTTTGATATCACCATTGTTACTGTTTTCTTGATATTCAAGGAGAGTCATTTCTTTGCACTCTCTGTTACTACAATGTCCAGTAATTGTTGTAGGTCTGTAGCATTATTCGCCACCAATAAATACTGTGTCATCTGCATAGCATATATTATTTATATTATAACCTCCGATTAGTATTCCTGGCGTCTCTTTGATCTCTCTCATTATTACTTCGCTATATAGAGAGAAGATATCCAGTGACAAGACACACCCCTGTTATACTCCTAGCATATATGTTCGTAACTACCCTTTTATTTCACATTTTAATTGCTGCTACTTGGTTCCAGCAAATATTCTTTATCTTAAATCTTTCCCATCAATGTTGATATCTTCCAAAATTTCAATCAGTTCATCATGTTTTACTTTATCAAATGCCTTAGTATAATCTATGAAGCAGAATTATATGTCTTTCTGTGTCTCTATTGACCTTTCTCTTAGTGTCCGCAATGTATATATTGCATTGTTTGTACCCTTTCCTTCCATAAATCCATACCGTTCATTAATTTTCATTTTTATTTTCTTTCTTGTTCTTCTCATTATAATTCTGAGTAGAAGCTTAGTGACATAGTTTATGAGGTTAATTGTTTGAAAATCTCTGCATTCAACTTAAAGGATTTTAAAGTGATTTAAAGGATGATTCATAAAAACATACATAAAAACTGGAATGCTGTAATGGAACGCCGTGGTCACCATCAGTATGATTCTCTTAGTCTACAATCAAGATGGACAAACAATAAAGTATTGAGGATAAAGGAGGAATTAGCAGAAGAATAAAACAGTATCTCAGCATTTAAAAATCTGATGCAAAACGACCACGTTCTGGTTTCTGTGTGTGAAAAATCTAAAAGTTGATGCCAGTCTGTTTGCCAGTGAAATGAGTTGTAAGGACATGAAACGAAATGCAGACCCATGACCCCAGAGACTGAGGGAGACGGGCAGAAGTGAGAACCGGCCAATCAGGGGAAAATTTAATTGAGAGGCAACTTGCTACCCTCCCTACGAAGGTGTCAATGAAGGTAGCCTAGCCCAGTGGAACACATGCCTAACACCTCAAGCTCATTGCTAACTGTAGAGGGACATGAAGTCGAATCACGAGATGCACAGGGGGAGATCAAAAGATCAAGAGATAAGGGGCCCTAATCCCACCTGAATAAAATCTCAGGCATAGAACATCTCAAATCAGAATTGTCATTGAAAGAATCAGCTCTCAAGCAGAGCAACAGGCTCTCTATAGATCCCGTTCAGTGACAAGGAGAGACTAGACGGAGTCAAGACTGGCATTTGCACAGAACACCGACTCAGCTGATTCGAGGTACAATCTCGCCTGTATTGTATGCCTGCCACGGATGACAGAAAATAAACACAGTAGTAACTTATTTCACTCATAGTTCAATGTTACTATTTTCCAAGTGTACGTAAGTGGGTATGTGTACCTGATACGTACATGACTTGATGGTGGACATCATTTTAACCAGGGAGGGGAGATTGTTAGGGAGGAATCCTGCCCTGCCTTGTAGTAAAGCAACTGCATTAAACCTAGGCATATTAACTTCCTCCTTCCCACTCCTTGGGGATACCAAGACCAGCTACCTTCAAAATTTTTATGAGCCAATTTCCAGCTGTAATCTTGAGTACCCAGGGACTTGTTCTTTAATTCAGCCATATAGACATTTGTCCCTAGTTTTCTCTATGGAATGTGGAGTGTAAGGGAACTAACCCTGCACCTAGAACCAAACACGAGTGTGGGAAACAGTGACTTCTAACTAGCCACTGCGTTTTAGTGTTGCCGAACGTTACCGGAGATGTTTTTATGGCGATTTTCGCTTTCTTGTTCTTGTATCTCCGATATTAAGGATATATAGAGTACTCGTGATGTTAAATTCCCCGATTATTTCAAGATCGCATTAAAACAGAAACCACCTACCGAGTATTGTTGTTGGCTCCATTGTCTACAAATCTATACATCTTGGCTTCTCAAATTTTTCTTCTAACGGGGATAAAGAGACTGTCTTTTTAAGACGCAAGTTGACTCGTAAATTTCGTTTTATATAGACTTTGCGACTTGATTTAGTATGAATAATTAAACTGAGCATCCACTCTTACCCGTACTGAGAAATTTTCAACTATTTGAGTTGGCGGGGTCACCCCAAACAAAAATCATTAAGATCGGATGCCATGCTATGGTGCTATGGTGCCGTAATGTGAAATTTCAATGGTGGGAATATAGCGGTTTTTCGTGTCATAATACAGTGATGATCATTTAATATTCTTATGGATTAGTCAGAGCGACGAGATGATAATGAATGCATGTTTGCATTCACCACCCATTCTAGTATTTAGGTTTAAATTTTTAATCATTCTACGTGGCTGGTGTCGATTGTTTTTGGATAACTTTTTATCACGACTTCACTCAGATCTATGAGCGCCGGCAGACAGCAGACACGGCATGCACACTGACGTCATCACAGCGTATATATCATATATCTGTGGGTGTGAGTGTGTGTTTGTGTGTGTGGGTGAGTGTACACACACACACACACACACACATTTATATGAGTGTGTGTGTGTTTGTAAGGGTTTTATGTTAAGTAGTTTGCCATTGCTTTCTGAACAACCGGCTCACTTACCTTTCCGTAAGAAAACAACGCGACGCGATCAGCTTCCGAATCTCGAGCAGCTGTGTTTTGTACCTGGGTATACAGGATTACGAACAGCATCTTTAACCTCTTTGCCAGGGAGACTAGCATATATATATATATATATATATATATATACATATATACACGCACGCACATATATGTATGTATGTATGTATGTATGTATGTATGTATGTATGTATCTATCTATCTATCTATCTATCTATATTGCATACCTGCTCACATATCTTTCCGTAAGAAACCAACGCGACGCGATCTGCTGCCGAATCTCGCGCAGCTGTTTTGTACCTTGGTATATGGGTATATGAACAGCTTCTTTAACCTCTTTGCCAGGGAGACCAGCATATATATGTGTATATACATACATACGTAGGTAGGTAGGTAGGTAGTGTGTGTGTGTTTTATATAGACTTTGCGACTTGATTTAGTATGAATAATTAAACTGAGCATCCACTCTTACGCGTACTGAGAAATTTTCAACTATTTGAGTCGGCGGGGTCACCCCAAACAGAAATCATTAAGATTGGATGCCATGCTATGGTGCCGTAATGTGATATTTCAATGGCGGGAATATAGCGGTTTTTCGTGTCATAATACAGTGATGATCATATATATATATATATTTATTTATATATATATATATATATATATATATATATATATATATATATATATATATGTATATGTATATATATATATATATATATATATATATATATATATATATATATGATCATCACTGTATTATGACACGAAAAACCGCTATATTCCCGCCATTGAAATTTCACATTACGGCACCAAAGCATGGCATCCAATCTTAATGATTTCTGTTTGGGGTGACCCCGCCGACTCAAATAGTTGAAAATTTCTCAGTACGCGTAAGAGTGGATGCTCAGTTTAATTATTCATACTAAATCAAGTCGCAAAGTCTATATAAAACGAAATTTACGAGTCAACTGTGGCCTAAAGGCTTGCGAAAGCGATTCTAGAGCCACTTACCATGCGTTTGAAACTCAGTGGCGACCGATTTGGCAGCAGGCCGTGTTGCACTGGGATTTTAACGTCTTGGTATGGGAGCCAGTCGTTCAGAAATCAATGGCAAACCACTGAACGTGAAACTTGCAAAGACATCAACAACATCAGTGTCAAAGACTTAGGAGATAGCTCTAAAGCTATAAGTTTTAAGAGGAGCTGAAATAGAGCATAAGAATAGAGCAAGTGACGTAATAGGATAGGAGACCAGACAGGAGAGACACTATCGCTATAAATAGCGATAACGGGACACCCTTGTGTCAACAAGAAGGGCAACCAGTGCAGATGAGCAG
Source organism: Cepaea nemoralis (assembly GCA_014155875.1). Taxonomy (NCBI): domain Eukaryota; kingdom Metazoa; phylum Mollusca; class Gastropoda; order Stylommatophora; family Helicidae; genus Cepaea; species Cepaea nemoralis. Next base: position 61,251 of record JACEFZ010022111.1, on the reverse strand, counting down.
AGTTGCCCAAGTAGACTGGGAAACCGGGTACACGAGGAAGGACCGAGTAACTCTGGTCAGCACAACCCAGGGCTCAGCACGTAAACCAACAAACGCACGCTGAGCGAATTGCTGGTAGCTGAACACACCACGCTTAGCGAGCTCAGACGGACATCAGACGGCGTAGAGATCAGACGTGTATCTGCTAGGGATACTTTGTGGTTTAAAGGACAGTATTATAGTCATAATAGTCTAGCTTAGCTTCAATAGTTATAATGTGTACATCATCTCCTCATTCCATCTTATCGTCATTACATTCTATGTTCAATACCGTTATGATATTCCGCTCATGGAGCTATTGTTGATCAGCTCCGAATAAACATGTATCCTTTTGCAAATGAGACGAGTTGTCACTTTCGTTTAGTGCAAAAGAAGGGAATCCTTGTATGCCTGTCGCAAGTAAGTTGCTGACAATCAGTAAAATGTAAGGTAGTCTAAAGTGTGTTTCAAATGTGGGTATGTGGGATTACGAACTGCATCGGTAATCTTTTCGCCAGGGAGCTGGCTTTAATAATGTAGTTGATTAATAACAATTACTCAATTAATATAACTCAGAATAATAGGTTTGTATATGCAGACTACCGGTCTCCGCGGTGAAGGTGTTACGGACGCGATTCATAATCCCGTAAACCCTGGTTCAACACACAGCAGTGCTGTTTTTTTAATAAAAAGGTATAGGTGCCGGTCATTCAGAAAGCAATGGCAAACTACTGAGCATAAGATTTGCCTAGGGGTCAGGAACAGCCAAGAATGCTGTGGTTGACGGCTACGTCCAGTGAAGGACATGCAACTAAAAAATATGCAGACTAAATATCTCATGGTTTGGTTATTTACTTTTTCTAAAGTGCATGATTTGGCATTTTATAAAAGTTGAAAGCCACCATAAATGTTTATTTGATTTCACCATTACCCTTACCCCGTTCAACCTCAAGGAGACGTTATAGTAGCGTCCATCACCGGCTCAGAATGATAGTCCCGTGACTAGACAGCCACCAAAGCAGCTGAATATGGTTTTACCCTCACATTCCTATCAATCTGAAGATGATTGTTGTGCACATTGGGTAATGGACAATACATTTCGCTGCCCAGTCTGGGGATCAAACCCATGGCATTCGCGTTATTAGTATGATACTCTAACCAACTGAGCCAACCGGCCTTGCCTCAAAATAACAATATGAGTTATCCCCCTTAGTGAGGAAAAAACAGTTATCTGCCCTTAGCTTATGTGTTTTGCTAACTGACACACAAACATTAATATCTCAGGTTAGAACTGACCTACAGACTTGAATAAGGTATCATTGGATTTGTTTTTTCAAGAGGTATCCAACTATGCAGATTATATAATTAAAAAGCAATTTAGAAAATGTTACTAAAGTGGCTACTTCTAACATACTTGTCACGAATATAATTTAGTCAAATCACTGACATATTGGTTACCTGTCCGGGAGCTAATTATTCAACTGACATATTGGGTGGCACATCAGGAATATAATTAAGTCATTCTATGACAAATGCAACAAATGAAAAAGCCCCATATATTTGTTGTCCATTGCTCTAGTTGCAATGAATATGTTGTAATGTTTATTTCATAACTAAAGTGATGAAAAGAATTGCCAAGTCCATATTTTACATTTAAAACTTAACACTTTTACTAAGAAAAAAGTGTAATTTTAATGTTTAAAAATACCTTTTCACTTTCCATTCCCCAGTCAGGGCTACAGTATACAACAGCATTTCTGTCATAAAATCCCATCAGAGGAGCCATGTCATCAGGAACGAATCCATCTGGGTATTGGTGTTGCAGGTCCCTGAGTGATGATTTTAATGACCTCTCTACATAACTGTGTTCCTTTATGGCTGGGCATGTATTGATGTCCAAACTTGGATGAATTGGGTAGAAAACACAGGCATTGTTTCCCTGAGTATATAAAATAATAAAAGCATTTTTAAAATGTAGATTTCCATGTCATGACAACTTTGTTAAGAACAGTAATGTAATGCTTGTATATATGGTTGATATGTTATATGTTGATGAAACATGAAGCCATTATTTCACTTCCATTGTTGAAACAAAGAAAAATTAAGTCATAGTTGGTAATTAACAGACTACATATTTTACTTGCCTGGATGGTCTGCTCTCTTCTAGTATGTGTTCACTGATGTTATCTAAATTCTAATGCAGAAAAAGTTTTCTTTTAAGAGTTATTTCTGTTTATAACACAGAATGTCTGGATCATATGATGAGAAACTCAAATATGTATCTCAATGTTGAAATGGGTGTGTCCTTGATACAATGTAGCATTATTTGATTTCATTAGTTTTGAATGTTTCAGTCAATCTCATTATTTTAGTTCTACCCATGAAAACAAACCAACAAAAATAAATGTTACCTTTATTTATTTTTCGTATTTTTTTATCTGCCTTTCACCTCCCACAGAGCTTAGGCCCTCAACCAACCAAGCACTTTGTTGACTTGTTCATGATTGATTAGATTTTGCAGCTATAATGTTATGCAGGATGAAATAGCCAATCCCATACCAACCCTCCTTAGTCACCTTTTATAATAACATGCATGATAGGTACATCTAGTACAACTCATAAAAATGCTCTATCTAGACCAACAAGCAGTGGGTGGAATAAATGGCAAGACATCAGAATGGTTTGACATCAAGCAAGGAGTCAGTCAGGGTTGTGTGCTGCCCTTCTATTTGTTTAACCTGTATGCCGAAAATATAATGAGAAATGTCAGAGATGATATAACCAGGGAGCTATATGATGCGCTAAATATCGGTGGTCATGAAATACCAGAGATTCGATATGCTTATGCTACAGTATTGCTATCCACATCACAGAATGGTATTATTATTATGTTTTGCATATTCTTTACAGGACATCACTGTCAACATCAGCATCTTTCAGCTGATTGTTGATTTCTTGGCAAGATTATGCTCAGTAGTTTGCCATTGCTTTCTGAGCGACCGGCTCCATACTCTCATAAGTACCCTGGCACGACTCGAACCGCTTCCAATTCTCGTGCGCTCACATCAACCACAAGAGTATTCTGGGTTACGGAGAAAGCTGCTAACGCCTTGACCAGGGAGACCGGCACAGAATAACTAATAATCTCAACCCAAATGAATACCGAAAATGACAACCTATATCTTAACATAGCAAAAACAAAGATAATACATACAGATAAAACTATTATGGAGAAAAAAATATATGTTAATGAGGAAAAATTGGAGGTGGTGGAATATTTTGAATATCTTGGATCATTAATTACCAACAATGGTGACACAATGAAGGAAAATAAAAGACAAATATCTATTGCTCTTGAAAAACTAAAATAACTGAATAAATTGTGGAGGGGAACAGATAGAACTACAAAACTTAGATTTTTGACAGCATGCATCTTTCCAATTGGAACATATACCTGTGAGATCTGGGCACTTACTATACAAGCCAACATCGCATAAATGACTTTGAATGTAAATGTTATAGACACTTTCTAATAATATCTTGGATAAAGAAAAGAAATGCATCCATACTTCAAGAGCTGAATATTGAAGAGTTCATTGGCACCTTCCAGTCTTGACAGACGATACTTTGTGCTTCAAAAAGACATAATAACTATTACCCATGGCGGGAGTGAATGTGACTGATAAGGCCAATTTGCGCTGTAAATGTTCGTCCACAGAGGGTGCATGTGAACACTTGGTCATTTTCACCATCATGCACCATCTTACATCTCACACGCTTGGTGTGTGACTAATGTGCAATAATTTTCTCCTTTGTCTTTATTCCATTTCTGATGCTTGTCCTCCGTGCAACATGTTCAGCGGCGACTTGTTCCCAATGAGCATTATCAATGCCTGTGTCAATCATGTCCCGCTTACACACATCTTTGTATCGTAGTAGAGGCCAACTCTGAGATCTCTTACCCATCTGTAATTCACCAAAAAAGATGTCCTTTGGTATTCTACCATCATCCATCCTCCTAAGATGTCCTATCCATCTAAGTTTATGAAGACTGAACATGGAATAAACCGTCACACAACCTGATCTTTCCAATACTTCAGTATTTGTGATTTTGTCTTGCCACTTAATACCTTAATAATAAGCCGCTACACGCTGCAGGATTTGCTGAGGAGGGGATCCGAGCACTTATGGACTGAATGGTTCGATGTGCAATGTCGACTAACTAACTAACTAACTAACCTTAATAATTCTTTGCAGACACCGCATATGAAAGCTGTTTAAACGTTTCTCTTGGTGTGAGCAAGTTGTCCAAGCTACACTGCCATAAAGAAGAGTACTAAGGACACAGGCTTGATAGACAAGGACTTTTGTTTTGGCAGTAAGCTTCCTGTTCTCCCAGACTCTTTTTCTTAACCTGTTCATTGTTGTTGCTGTCTTACCAATCCGGATGTGGATTTCCTGTTCTAGGGATAATTTGCTATTTATTACTGATCCTAGATATATAAAATGGTCTACCATCTCTAGTTCGGCGTTGTCAATAAAGATTGATGGTACCCCATGTGCACCTTGTGACATAATCTGTGTCTTCTTTTTGTTAATTGTTAAACCAAATTCAGAACAAGCATTGGAGAATGCAGATAGATATTGTAATTCTTCCTCAGAGTGGGTCGTAACTGCATCATCATCTGCAAAAAGCAACTCTCTGATCAGTACCCTCCTAATTTTGGTCTTGACCTTCAATCTCTGAGCATTGTAGAGGCTGCCATCTGAGCGTGAGTGAATGTATATACCACCATCCTGATCATGAAAAGCATATTTCAGTAGAAGTGAAAAGTATATTCCAAAGAGAGTGGGAGCTAGTACACAACCTTGCTTAACTCCACTCTTGATTTCAAACTCTTCAGAAGCTGCACCATCAAACTTGATTACACCCTTCGTGCTTGTGTGGAATGATTCCACATTGGACATAAGAGTTGGTGGGCAGCCAATCTTCTTTAGTGCCTTGAACAGACCTTCACGACTGACCAAATGAAATGCCTTTGTGAGATCGATGATGGCAATAAACAGTGTTGATTCTGTTCACTGCATATTTCTTGCATTTGTCGCAATGAGAATATCATATCAATGGTAGACCGCTTCTGTCGAAAGCCACACTGTGATTCGGGGTAGACTTGATCTCCTAGGGCTTGAAGTTTGTGCAAAACAATTCTGGCAAATACTTTTCCAATAATACACAGAAGTGAGATACCCCTATAGTTGTTGCAGTCGCTCCGATCACCCTTGTTCTTGTACAGTGTTATGATGCTTGAATCTTTGAAATCCTGTGGAACTTGTCCTACTCGTCAGCATAGCTCTATTAGCTGGTGGATCTGTAGAGTGAGTGTGTCTTTCCCACTCCTGATAACCTCTATTGGAACCCCATCCTTTCCTGGAGCCTTGCCAGATGCAAGTTCATTTATAGCACGCTTAACTTCTTTTATGGTAGGAAGTGTGTCTCTATAACGTTAAGGGCATCATCCGCTAGTTTGGTCTCACTTGAGTAAAGCTCCAGATAGTGCTCTACCCATCTGTCCATCTGCTGTTTCTTATCAGTGATGATTTCTCCAGTCAAGGTTTTTAATGGTGAACTTCTTTTGATCATTGGACCACAGATGGAGATTGTTTTACCCCTTCTTTTAGATGGTTTCCCCACATCATTATAAATAATTTACAATGTGCTGTGAATCTCTCTCTAACTAAAGACTACACTGTAGTGCAATAATTTATTGTGGGATTCTGGAAAACATAATAGACTTGGAAGCTTCTCTAAACTTGAGCATTAACAAATATATGAAATAAATTCACAAGTGTAGATCGGCATTCACTTAAGTAGAGGAAAGAAGTAAAGATTACAGGGCATACTAGTCAATGTAAAAACTGAAAGCTATGGTGACTACACCAGGATTCAAACCACAGCCTCCAAATGACATATGTCATGCAAGATAACAGGCCATGATAATAGACGACATATCTGTTATCATATGAAACTCAACTAGCAACAAGTTCAGAAAATGCTGACTCAGTGTATAAATGAACACATTCAAACATGGTCTGTTCTTCAACCTATCATTAAGTCAGAGAGTTTGCTAATATGTTTCATATTGATTTAGTTCAACCCTTAATCAAACAACTCTTTGACATTATGTAGACTAATGATTTTCTCACGACAGTACATACAGTCTTATTTAAAAAAAATACACATATAGGTTTCAATGTCTATATTTCTGAACAAAAAAGAGACATGTTTTTAACAGCTGTTTTTAGTAAATAAAGTACCATCTGGATACCTAAATAAAATGGAAATTGCTTTAAACAATTCCCCCCCCCCCAAAAAAAAAAAAAAACTACTTTTATATTGTGATAATGATTACATGTATAAGCTCAATAAAAAAATTTGTGATGATAGGTGGTTACAGTTTCTACTCTCTCCCTGCTACTTCCTTAAATTTCAATGATTTTATTAAACCCTCACAAGTGACTGGATTATCATAAATTGTGCTTGAGTGGGGTGCTGAAGATGATCAGAGAAGGAATAAAAAAGTGGCTGCAAGCACTGATGGCCACATTCTTTGCAGAGGATATACAAAAGCTTGTGCCCCGTTATGACAAGTACGTTACTAATGGCAACTACAAACATGTGGAAAAGTGGTTTCATGAACATATAATCTGTTAGACAAATTTGCCAAAAATAATTTTCAATGTTTTAAAATAACTAAACTATTGAGAATTTCTGAACACTCCATGTGTCAATTGTATGCAATTCAGAAGTTACTGACATACTATATAACAGTTATCCAACAACAAATGGATATCGCGAAGTCTATTCTGTTATATGTATCATCGATGTCAATTATTACAGCTCAGAGTATGGCTCAGATGTTAATTGAAAAATATATATAAGTTCAAAAATTGTTTTTTCTTATTAATCTTCACTGGCAAGGTGGTGTTTGCAATCTGAATACTGGTTTTTACACTTTCCCATTTTGTATTAATGTTATCCTCAGGATTTTCACATCGATATTGTTCCATACTTTCAATGATTAGCCCATCATATCTATTTTTGACTTCAAAAATGCTTTCAACGGCATGAAATCAGTATTAACATCTAGAGAGATTAATAACACATTAAAAATAAGAATTGTCAAATGCTACATATATTCAAAGCTACTGTATGGCGCGGAATCCTGGACATTGAACATGCAACTAGAAAGACACATAGAAGCCCTGGAGATGTGGATATACAAACGAATATGTCGTATTTCATGGAAATAAAAACAATCAAATGGTCCTAAAATAACTGGGAATGAAGAGAGTTGATGAAAGAAATAAAGAGGAGACAAGTGAAATATTTTGGCCACGTTAAAAGACATGATACTCTTATAAAAACCATACTGGAAGGCAAGATTGAGGGCAAGCGAGCAAGAGATAGACAACGATACAAGTGGGAAGATAACATCAAGAGATGGACGAACATCAGCCTGACAGAATGTACAGACAAGGCGAGAGACAGACAGTGTTGGAGATCCATTACGGCACCTGATTGATTGATTGATTGATGGCTCAGATTACCACCATAACAATCAATGTGATTAAAATGATATTTTTCTTACAAATCTTACCAAAAAGAATAAAATGTTGGATGACACTTCAATCTGGCAGCCTTTTGACTTGAAATGGTTAAAGTCTGGACATGTGTATGAATCTATAAAAAAATAAACAAAGTGTTGATGAATTTTTAGGAAAACAAACACACTTCCTGCTTCAGGAAAAATAATTTATGAAAGACAAAAACATATTGTAATAACCGGAAAGATTAATGAAAAAAAGAGAGCAATTAAAGCAGTGAGAAAAGATTCTTTACAGCCTTTCATTATGACATGGAGAATTAGTACATGATTTAAATAAATCTGTTGGCAGATCATGAAATTTTGAAAAGCAAATGTTAGTATTGAGCACGTGCACACCTCAGAGGAGCAATACTAACATTTGCAGATGATATTCTTGCATATAGGCAGGGGAGAGATAGGGAGCAAACAGCCCAGGAGTTACAGGCGACAGTAGATGAAGTGATTGACCGGTGCACAGAAATGAGTGCTGTCATCCACCTGGAAAAGGCGGCTGTTTTGTGGTGCTCTCTGGACAACAGGATTGTAAGAGCTGATGTCCCAAGCCTCGCGATAGATGGTAGAAATGTCAGCAGAGAGAACAAACTGAAGTATCTGGGGATCACATTTGACAGGAGCCTATCCTTCAAGGACCATGTGGAGACGGTTGTGACAAGATCTCAAAAGGGACTCAGTGCACTTAAAACTATGGCTGCAATGGACACAGAGCAGAGAATGCTTTTCACACTATACCAGCACTTGATCCTCTCAGTAATTGATTATGGATTAGGTCTGCTCACTGTCTCAGAGAGTCAGCTGGTGAAGTTAGAGCGCATACAGAACGAAGCTATGCGGGTCATCCTGGGATGCACTAGAGACACCCCAGTAGTGTGTATGCGTTACATCCTTGGTCTGCCGACTGTTGCTGGTAGGCTCAAGGTGATGCAGGCGAAGACATACCTCAGAGTAGCTGCAGACACAGACCACCCACTGCATGAGGCGCTGGACGCAGTTAAGGGTCAGCGACTGGTAAGAGGGAAATCATGGATGGCTCAGGTGGAGGATACAATCAGACAGGTGTGCCCCTTGGAGAACATCAGGTGTGGAGAGGAGTGGGTCAGAGTGCCAGCGGAGCAGTCAGACTTGTGCAGAGTTATAATCACATTAAGCAGGGTGTCGTCAACTGGCTGGGGTTAGATCCCAGGTGGGCAACCACTCAGCCAACATCATTGTCTTCTACTGGTGTTTAGTTCTGGATGCAGTTTAAGATCCCCTTACTCTGTTAGAAGGGACTAATTACCACCCCAGATCCCAGAGAGAAAACGTGGCACAAATGTCTGTTATGCTGATTTAAGACACTGTCCCTGATACTCAAGAAAACAGCCAAGAAGTGGCTCGTTGAAGATAGAATATATCTATATAGATTTGGCTGTACTTGGTATCACCAGAAGTGAGAAAGGAGGAGTTAAGTTATGCAATGTAATCTGGTTACTTATGACTGCATATGCAAGGTACCTCCCTGACATATATTCCTACTTCTGGACAATATGTGTGAACCCCCACTAAATGATACAATAATGTGTGTAATTGATTACGCAACACAAACATTTATAAACATTTAGAATTATACGGACAAATTGAGTTTTAAAATACAACAACTGTGTTTATTATTTCTAGTCTTGATGATCATATGATGATGATGATGATGATTATAATATGGTATACGTAACTTAAGAGGTCACATAGGTCATGCTTTCCCCAGTGAAACGTAGTTCACTGTCAGATTGAAGGAGTCCAAAGTGGTCCCTTCACAAGGCTAAGTCACTTCCTGATATGGGTTGTTGACTGTCCATTGCTCCTAAGAAATCTGGGTTTTATAGTTTTGGAAATTCCATCATAATACTTCGTACAGAAGTCCAACAGAATGAAATGTTAATATTTCTCCAGTAGGTATCCTAAGAATGCTATTGTGAATGTGTCTGAAGTCTTGCTGGCCATGCATGTAGTTTTATTCTCTTCATCCCTGGCTAGTTTCCACGTAGGTTAATTAATATATCCCCTATTAATTAACTCCGCCTATTCTATTTCATGTATGACGATTTACCCAGATGGATTAAGTGCCAAATTCTTTTCACCCCTCCTCCTTTCCTGTGAAGGGTAGTTTCATCTGTCAATCAAATTGACCGATGTTCTGCCGCATGTCTGAAACAATGAAACATGCTTCGCTAGCGATGCAATAGACGTTGCGTCATAACTACATCCCCATCTGCAGTTAACACAAGCCTTCCTTGGTTGCTGGCAATAATGTGTCAGCCATGTGTTCCTACTTTGCCGCTGTATTGCGGGTAGGTGTTAAGCCTGCATTATATTTGCCAAGTCGTGACTGAAGTTCATGACGCGAAAAACAGAAGGAGCAGAACTCTCGGTCAGAAACGTAGATATAACTAAGAAACTAGCGGATCACGTCAGTTTCGGTTGATCAATAGTTACAGAAGTCGGATCATGGATTCCAACAGGGAAACGGGACATTGAAATGGTCCAGCCCTTGAAAAGAATATTGAAGAGCAGGGCGACATCATTATGGCCAATATAGATGGCAAAAGACAATGTCCACAGTGAGAAGGATATAGGAGCCTGAAAAGAATAGAACAAAGGCAACAGATCCAAACGAGACAAGATATATATACGGCAAGGTTAATTAAAAGGGCTAGTGTTTGACGATTGATTACTCATTATGTTTACGTTTGAAAATTACAAAGAAGAATAAGATATTTGCCGATCTTCAGTCCTTTTGTTTGCTGTTAAGTTTTCCTGCTTCAAGTTTGTTGAAAGAGTGTCACACCCTGGACACCTTATCGGTTAAATGGTTTTGATTGAAGTTCGTTAAGACACTCTTCAGCAACATGGGGGCCAATCTTATTGAAGTACAGGAAATCGAATGTTGCCAGCTCCTTTGTCTTGGATACGTTACTGCGGCAGATATGCAAGAAGCAAGTCAACTCCACCATTATTAGTTGGGATTTGTCACCAGCTAGTAGACCAGGAACATACAACATTTCATTCGTTACTGGCGGAGAAGCTGTCAGCTATAAGTACCTATTACCAGCTACTGGACAACAAACTATTGACGTGGTTTTAGTGCTTTACTCTAGTTACACTGGAGCACCATTTTCGTGAAGGAATTTTAATCGGGAATACACAGGAACTTGTCAGATATCACGGATTGTCTACACCAGACGCAGATTCATAGATCTACACAACAACGCTGTTCGTCTTATCAACCTACGACACTACAGGAGTTTGGATACATCGGCACAAACACCAAGACCTGCGCTACAACATATGTAGTATTTTATCACATACAGAATCAGGCCAGTATGAATTGTTTGAGTTGATTGAATATTCTGTTGGGTGTTATCAAAATTGAAATTGATATTCATTGTTGATATGGCCGAATTAATTGTATCGTAGTTCGTAAGCTGGGGTTGAAGTCCAGTATAGTTTATTTGTTTGTTCCTATCAGTGTTTGTAACTGAAATCTCTTGCTTTGCTTTTGAATTATAGCATTTTGATTCTCTTGACGTTGGATTAGTTACGCTATTGACACTTTGAATTGCTGTTTTCAGTCGAGTTTGTATCACATACAAATATACGGTTCATTATATTAGCGATATAATTGACAAGATTGTGTTAAACATGTCTACATTTCAAGAATTTATGGACATAGGTGAAAGGTCCGGATTAACAGGCCAAGACCTCAGGAATTGGGCGAAGCTTGAATTTAAGGAATTCCAGAATCTACAACGCGAGGAGAGGGCTGCAGCCAAAGCAGTAGAAAAGGAAGAGAGACAACTTCGATTGGAGTTGGAGAAAGAAAGACTATTGGCGAGAGATAAGGAAATGGAGTTGGAGAAAGAAAGACTATTGGCGAGAGATAAGGAGATGGAATTGGAAAGGGAGAAACTTACTTTGGAGAAAGAGAGCAAAGAAAAAGAGCTTGCGTTTCAGAAGATGAAGCTAGAAGCAGAGGTATTAATGAAGGACAAAGAGATTGAAGGAAATCTGAAAGTTAAGACGCTGGAGATGGAAAAAGAAGCAGAGATTGCACAGACCAAATTGCAATCGAAAACAGAAGATCCTATAAAAAAATATCAAGGAGCAATTAGAAATTTCACACAAGGCGATTCAATAGGAGCATGGGTGGCCAACTTTGAGCTGTTGGTACGATTCTATAAAATTCCAGAAGAAATGTGGCCCATCTTATTTCACCGTCACCTCGGGTTGGAGCCTTTAAAGGTCGTCGAGTTGATTCCGGAGAGTTTACGGACCAATTACACATATGTTCGAGATCGTGTATTGAGTCATTTTTCGCTGGACGAAGCGGGATTAAGAACAAAGTTCAAAACCATCACACCTAAGTCAAACCAAACGTTTCTGGACTACGTAGCTGAAACCGCATCTTTATATGACAGATGGTTAAAAGCTGCAGAAGTGAATGGAAACTTTGACAAAGTTACGTGACCTAATGCTCAGGGATAAATTGTTATCATCGGTCCCTGAGGTGATGGCTACATTCCTAATTGAGAACAAGTGTAAATCAATACCTGAGATGGAAGCTAGGGGTGAGTCATACTATAATGCACACCGTGAGGTATTTGCGGACAGCACACAACCAGAACTCGTGATAGGTGCAAGTGCAAAAGTAGAGAGCCAAAGAGAGTATGGTAAAAGTAACAGGTCTGCACAACACAGAAACAGAAGACCGTATCAGAACACACATAGAGAATCAGACAGGCCTAGAAAGGGTCATTTCACACAATGTCCACATTTCAGGCTAAATCACATCTCATCGGAAATGTGTGACCGTCACCCGGAATATGCAGCATATTTGAAAGAACTCATTAATAAGAGGAGGAATAAATACGAGTCATACAGAAGGAATGTCAAATGTTTCTCGTGTTTAGCCTGGGGACATACCTCAAGGTCATGTACGATGAAGAGAACGTGGAAAGAAGCAAATGCTGCATATATATTTACTAGTAGTGACTCAGAAGATACGGAAGAGGCACATGCGGCCATCATAGAACCATATACTAATGACAACCCGGAGAAAACAGATAAAGATTGTTCTGACGAGGAATGCCAAGTTACGATACAAGAGGCCAATGCGGCAAATATTCAAAATGGCACACTAAAGGTCCACCAAGCATGGGTTAATGGTACACCAACCACATGCGTGAGGGATAGCGCCGCCTCTATTGTTGGCGTTGACCAAAGGCTGGTGAAAGATCAAGATTACACAGGCAAAAGTGTTACCTGCAGAACCTTTGGTGGCACTTTGGAAAGATATAGAATTGCATCAATCAATATACAATCTCCCTACTTCAAAGGGATAGTGAACGCAGCGGTGCTACCAAACCCCTGTGCCGGGGTTCTCATTGGGAACATTCCCAAGGTAAAAGATTGCACTCATGAAGAGGCCATGAAATGGGAGATCGACCACACCCCAACAAATGCGCTCACCAGAGCTCAAGTGCGTCGACAGAAAAGAAGAAGACAATGCACACTCCACACCCTCACAAACTAGACACAATACACAAGACATGTTAGTAGTAACAACTGACCTAGGCCACAGAACAAAAACAAGATCCAACATTACAAAAATGTTTTAAAAATGTACACACACCTGCCAAAATTGCAAAACATAGTAAGTGGGAATTTAGTAATAGACAATAATATACTTACCAGACAATACACCAAAGGAACGACACTACTGGTACAAACAGTACTACCAAGCAAGTATCGAGAAGAAGCATTAAAACTCGGCTCATGACTCTCCATTCGCAGGTCACATGGGCATAGCCAAAACGGCAAACAGAATTTTGGCACAATTTTATTGGCCAGGGTTCGCCAGTGACATTGCAAAATATGTCCGATCATGTAGCTTATGCCAAAGAACTACACCAAAAGGCAAACATCCCAAAGCACCAGTACAGAAAACCGATCTAGCATATCGACCGTTCCAGAAAATAGTGGTCGACATAGTGGGTCCTCTAAACACAACAACAGATAGAGGTAATAAATATATTCTAACGGTAATTGATCTATGTACAAGGTGGCCAGAGGCGATTCCACTAAAAACTATTACATCTAGATCCATCCTAGATTCATTTTTACTTATATTCAGTAGGATAGGTTTTCCTTCATATATATTATCGGACAGGGGTAGTCAATTCATTTCGTCAGCGACGCAAGCGGCAATGCAGATGCTGGGCATACCGCAAAAGTTCAGTGCTCCATGGCATCCAATGACAAACGGAGTAAATGAGAATTTTAACGGGGTTCTGAAACGAACCCTAGCGAAAGTTGCAGCAGAACGACCCAAAGATTGGGACATCCTGTTACCAGCAGTACTTTTCGCATACAGGGAAGTACCACAAGCGAGTACGGGGTTTTCCCCATTCGAACTTGTGTATGGAGCAAATCCTCGCGGCCCGCTGACGTTATACAACGATATGCTGACAAAGAAAACACATGACCAACCAGAAAAAGATGCATACGAAATAGTAACCCAATTAAGAGAGAAAATTATGACAGCATGCCAGATAGCCAGAACCGCACTGGAAAAATCGGGGGAAAAATTCAGAAAATATGACAATAGGAAAGCTAAAACAATACTGTTGAAAGAAGAAGAGGAAGTATTACTTTTATTACCTGACCCTAGAGACTATTTAATCATCTCATGGCAAGGTCCATTTAAAGTAATAAAGAAGATCAGTGATGTAGACTATGTAATAAATGTAAAAGGGAAAGAAAGAATATTCCACATCAACATGTTAAAACCGTATAAAGACCGTAATACGGACAAGACACAAACTGTTGATCACATACCACACAGAACAGCAGCAGCATGTTGGGTTATAAATGAACAACAAGAAGATGCCATACAACAACAAATACCAACACCAACTCTTAATACTAGCAACAATTGGCAAACTATTCAGATAAATAAAAATTTATCATCGCAAGACAGATACAAATTATCAAAAGTGATACAAAAATATAGCGACATATTCTCGGATAAACCAGGGCAAACGGATCTGATGCAACATAAAATTACGTTACTTTCGGATATTCCCGTAAAAGTAAAACCATACCCAATCCCCATTCATTATACAGAAAAAGTCACAGCGGAAATCTCCGAATTAGAACAGAATGGGATTATTCAGAAATCAATGTCTAATTATTGTTCGCCTATCGTAATTGTGAAAAAGAAGGATAATTCATTACGCATCTGTGTGGATTACAGGAAAATAAATGCTTTGACCCTTCTGGACGCAGAGCCTGTCCCAAATGTTGACGAGCTGATAGATGGCATGGTAAATTCTAAGATCTTTTCCAAGATTGACCTTACAAAGGGATATTGGCAGATCCCGATGGAGATGGAATCTATGCATATTACAGCTTTCGCTACTCCTTTAGGCCTGTACGAATGGAAATTTCTGCCTTTTGGTCTACAGAACGCACCGAGTACCTTTACACGTATGATGCGAAAACTTCTCCACGGGGTTAATAATGTGGCTACATATATGGATGATATTTGCGTACACACCACAGATATTGACACACACATTGAAACGTTGACACAGGTTTTCCAAAGAATCAAACAAGCTGGTCTCAAAGCTAAACCTAGCAAAATTGAAATAGGGTTCACGGAGATTCAATTTCTTGGTCATATGATTTCTGAGAGTTTCCGAAAAACAGATCCACAAGTTGTCACAAAGATTCTGAATATTAAACCCCCTACTTCTAAAAAGGAACTCAGAAGTGTTCTGGGTCTTATAAACTACTATCAAAAATTCATTCCGAATTTTGCTGATATGACATCTACTTTCTCGGAGCTTTTAAAAAAAGGTCAACCTACTAAAATTATTTGGACGTCTGAACACGATAGACTCTTACAACAAATTAAGATTCTTTTTAGCAGTTATCCTATACTTAAATTACCAGACACTTTCTAAAGACTTTATAGTCCAGACAGACGCGAGTTTTCATGCGATCTCTGGCATTCTTCTTCAGATTCATAGTGGCAAGCTTCATCCTGTTCTATATTTCAGTAGAAAACTTACCGACACACAGAGAAAATATGCAGCTACTGAACTTGAAGCCCTCGCGTTGATAGAGAGCATCGGAAAATTTTCTAGATATCTGCTTGGGAGAAAGTTCTTAGTGCTATCAGACAATAAACCTTTACAAGTCTTTAAGGAAGGACAGCCAAGAAACTCGAGAATACATAGATGGTCTCTTTTACTGCAAGACTATGAATTTGACATCTGTCACATACCGGGGAAGGACAATAACCTGGCAGATATCCTTAGTAGACTGTAGAAGTAGATTTAGAATTAGTATATGTTGTGTTTGTATTACATTATTAGTGTTCGTTTAGAATGGATAGGTAGTATGATAAGTGTCATAGGGAAATAAAGCAGGCCAAATATCTATTTGTTTTGATACGCCCCAGAAAAATAGTCACACAAACAGTTCATATTTATGATATATTGATTATGTTACATATATACATATTTCCTGATGTAATTGACAGATTAAATGAAGCAAATTGGCCTTCTCAGAAGACATAGGTGAACTGGACTGACTATTCACATTTCGCGGAATCGTATTGTGTCACTATGAATTATGGGACTATGAAATTATGATTTCCGTGCTCCGAACATTTCGAAACCAGTTTTCTATTTCAGAGGAACATAACAGACTGAATCTAGAAGGAAATACAGTTATTAATTAAATGTATTTAATTTAGGCGCATACTCCATATCAATCATCAGTTCACGCATGACATGCATTGCATAATAGTGGAAACGCAAATTTACGTCATAAATCAATCATTCATTCAGTTAGGTATATGACACGATCATGCAATCATAAATTTGTTTATTCATTCAATCATCCATTTGGTTAGTTATTTCATGACGCGATCAGTCATTCATTTATTTATACACATCGAGACATGATCATTCATTCAGTTGTGTACATAATTAATGATACCACTCATACGAAACATAAATGTTGTTACATCATGACGCAATTATCATTCACCTGGTTATTGTAAATCTGACCCTCTTATCTCCCATTCTACCGTGGCTGGGTTACACGTTAGGTCATGTTAACCGTAAGGTGTTAGGTGTAAGTCCCTATTCCAACCGCAGGATTCTAAACTAACACGTCAATCTCAACTGACTGGCTCCACGATGTATCAACGTCGTCCCCAGCCCAGATTTCACACTTTGCCGTCTTTCTCTTCCCTGGTACTGAAAACAGTGAGTTTTCAACCTTTGATAGCACCCGCCGACTGGTGCCGTGGTGTCTGGGTTTTACGTTTGATCTGGACATCAAAGCTTTCTCAGACCTAGCATTACAGAAATGATGGGGCGTGCGTGGTCAAAATGTAATTTTCTCTTGTTTTCAATCTGTTAGTCTGTCCTTATTCCTTGGTTGGGGACTAGATTATTTTCTGGTGGACAATTATTCTTTTACTTAGAGAATGATAGAATAATTCTTGTGGGCTCTTTAATTCCTTTCAAACTTGTGTAATTCTGATGCTGCCGGGGCTGTCCCATTACACCGGGAGTGCAGGGAGTGGCCAGCAGGGGCCACGGAAGTGGAAATCCAGCAACTAATTCAGGACAATGCTCACTTGGGTGATGTGATTATCTACACAGATGGTTCGGTGTCAAGAGGTGAGAGAAGTGGCTGGGGGTTCATAGCCAAAGCTAATGGTCGACGTTTGGGGCAGGAGAGCCTGACATATGATACCACAACATCCAGCTTAAGAATGGAGGTGGAGGCAGTCACTGCGGCTCTCTGCTGGATAGAGAATATGACACACACACACATCGTGATTGTAACTGACTCAGAAAGCATGCTGACGAGGGTGAAGACGGGCAGGCTTCGTGCGGAGTGGCTTGCTTCGCTTCGGAGGTCACGGGTGACAAGCATCGCCTGGATCTTTTCTCCGGGGCATGCCGGTGTGCTGGGAAATGAACAGGCAGACAGATTAGCTGGCTCTGCAGAACTTGGTGGTGTATTGATACATGACAAGGCAGACGTGGTTGCAGCCTTGTGGGAGCACGTGCACACCTCGGAGGAGCAAATGGATTACCATGGTCTGGCAAAATGAGACAGCGAGGAGTGACGAGGGGATCTGGCCGACGCTCAACGCTCAGAGGAATGGCGAGACGGACTTATAATCAGATTGCTACTGATACTATTGGTGTTGGAACTCTTCGCTGGCTGCTGAGGATGGGGACAGAGCGCTTATGGGAATGCCCCGAATGCTGTGATGTTGATTCCCAAATCAATCAATCAATCTTTACAGCAAAAAAAAGACCAGTCCAATTTGTAATCTCAGTAATTGCCTGTTACAACTTACTTTTCAGTTTAATTATGAATACGTTGATAAACTACATAGCTACAAGAATCTTACAATTGTCACACAATTCAAATCATTCTGATAGTCTAGGCCTTGCCAAATACAGAACATCCATTTAGATTACATATGTGTAAGAATAAACTGGCCTATGTTTGAATTCAAACCAAAATAACGTAGCAGTCATCAAGCGCCACCTCTACATTGAAGGTTGGCTGCTGCGAATCTTCATCTTCAATCTTAAGATAAGAAAAGATACTTTCCCATAACATAGCTACACATATTCATTTCATTGTAACTGCATAGGTTAGACTTTGCACTGAGCTTTTGTAATCAACTAGGTTTGTGGATTGTAGATCTTACAAAAACATGGCTTTCTTTTGGCACCAATCACAGCAGATCCAAGTAAAAATTTCCTTCGGCACAACTGTTAGCAGATTTAAATTGTATATACATACATACATTGGCACCTTTCTGTCTTGACAGACGATAGTTTGGTACATTGTGCTTCAAAAAGGCATAGTAACTACAACCCATGGCGGTGGCGAATGTGGCTGATAAGGCAAATTCGTGCTGTAAATGTTCGTCCACAGTGGATGCATGTGAAATCATGATCATTTCCACCATCATATGTCTCTCACGCTCAGTGTGTGCTTTATCTGCAATCATTTTCTCCTTTGTTTTTATTCCATTTCTGATAGTTGCCCTCCATGCAGCACGTTCAGCTGCGACTTGCTCCCAATGTGCATTATCAATGCCTGTATCAATCATGTCCAGCTTACACACATTTTTGTATCATAGTAGAGCCCGACCCTGAGATCTCCTACCCATCTGTAATTCACCAAACAATGTGTCCTTTGGTATTCTACCATCATCCATCCTCCTAATGTGTCCCATCCGTCTAAGTCTACAAAGGCTGAGCATGGAACACACCGTCACACAACCTGTTCTTTCCAATACTTCAGTATTTGTGATTTTGTCTTGCCACTTAACCCTTTACAAGTCAGAACGGCCATTTACGTCCGATACCCTAAACGGGCAAAACGTCCCAGAACGGCCGATACTATTATGCATTGTAAAAACGCGATCTCTCGGCTTCCCTACACTTCCGATGGCTACTTTCGCTTTCGCCGATAGCTTGACAACGTGACCGCCATTTGTAAACGCGCTACTATGAATTTGAACGGACTTTTACGGACATTTTTTGATAGTTTTCAGGGTTTTTACGCTGGTTTTCAAAACGGATTTTGGAGAATATGATATGTGATAGCTGAGATTTCGCTAGGTTCAATTTAAGTGACATTAAAGGGCACAAAGTTGACTATTAATCGGAGCTAGATATCAGTGCAAAGCGTTACTTTGCATTAGCAGTCGTGAGTCGGACTTTAAAGAAAGTGATTATGATTCTGAAAATGTGTTTGTAAATTGCCGTATAGATGACGGAAAATCACAAACAACATGCTGTATTTCGTAAATATTTGTGTTCATATATGGATTACCGACAACAATCACGTGAGTAACATATTCTGCATGCTTTTCCCTTCATTGTGTTGTTTATTTAACTAAAATCGTGATGTTTTTACTATCGCGACCCGAAATTTTACCGAACCTGAAAAAATCTTGCCCGTTCAGGGCTAAAAAACGGTCAAGCGTCTGCCCTGTAAAGGGTTAATACCAAGTATTCTTTGCAGACACCGCATATGAAAGCTGTTTAAACGTTTCTCTTGGCGTGAGTAAACTGACAAGGTTTCACTGCCATAAAGAAGAGTACTAAGGACACAGGCTTGGTAGACAAGGACTTTTGTTTTGGCAGTAAGCTTCCTGTTCTCCCAGACTCTTTTCGCTAAACTGTTCATTGTTGTTGCTGCCTTACCAATCCGGATGTTGATTTCCTGATCTAGAGATAATTTGCTATTTACCACTGATCCTAGATATGTAAAGTGGTCTACTATCTCCAGTTCGGCGTCATCATTAAAGATTGATGGTACCCCATGTGCATCTTGTGACATAATCTGTGTCTTCTTTTTGTTAATTGTTAAACCAAATTCAGAACAAGCATTGGAGAATGCAGATAGTAGATGTTGTAATTCTTCCTCAGAGTGGGTCGTAATCGCAGCATCATCTGCAAAAAGCAACTCTCTGATTAGTACCCTCCTAATTTTGGTCTTGGTCTTCAATCTCTGAGCATTATAGAGGCCACCATCTGAGCGTGAGTGAATGTATATACCACCATCCTGATCACGAAATGCATATTTCAGTAGAAGTGAAAAGTATATTCCAAAGAGGGTGGGAGACAGATATAATTTGTATATATTTAGTTACATATTACATATCTTGTGCATCCACCTGCATAATACATAACATATTTCCACTTCCTCAACAAGATCAAGTCATACAAATACATTTCACACAAATGTTACACACAGATACATGCAGTATCATTTTGATCATTGCATTAAATAACCAAGTCATAGTTGATGAAATATTTGACAAAGGGTTTAGGTATGAGTTGGAAAAGATAACTTCATATACACATTATCTTGTTTTAAACAAATATAAAAGTTGTAATGTAAGATGCTTGTGGTAAGTTCTGACATCATAAAGTAATAATGTTATCATTTGCATGATATATTATGATAAAAAAGACACACACAAACACAAGAATTTGAACAAAATAAAAAAAATAATCACAATTACCTGGAAAACAGACTTTATTCCAGGCAGACTGTGATGGTGTCCCAACAATCACCTGTCTGAGTTTTAGAAAGAACTCAAATGCTTTGAACACAGCTTCATTTTCAGGGTCACACACATAGATATCAACCATTGTATTGTCAGTTTGTGATGATGCAAGGTTCAAACCAGTATGTTCAAATAACATTTCAATAATTCCCTTTGCAATAACAGAAGCTGGAAACGGGTGATCTGATTTGGTTAAATGTGCTGTTGAAATGGCAATATCATTGTGTTTCAAGTGTTTAGCCTGTTCAAATGCCACAGATGTTACATCATGAAAACTGCGTATTAGATTCTCAAAATGTGAGTGGTAACTGTCCTCATTTGGTGCAGACCACAAGGGAAGTTGTATAATTACATTCTGGCTTGACCTATTAGCTCTGATCTCACAATTTTTAACTGCAAAGACAAAGAAAAATATATGTGTTAATTAATAACCACATATAAAAACAGATTTATATGTATGTTAATCAATAAATGTGGAATGTGCAATTTGTCCATGCTCTTACATCTTCAAACATGTGGGTTACACATTTAGTGTTAAAAAGGTTATAGGTTTAGTGTTAATTAGTTATCTAATCAAGTTAGACCACGTTATTTGGATTTGAAGCCACAGTTTTCCTTTAAGGACATCGCAGTCAACCCCACAATTTTTCTGCTGTTTGTGATCTCTTGGCATGTTTGCCATTGCTTTCTGAATGATCAGCACGCATACCTTTTCATAAAAAACCAACACAAGGCAGTCAGCTGCCAAATCGCCTACAGCTGTATTTCCAACACGGTGTGCGGGATTACAAACTGCATCCGTAACTCCTTTGCCACAGAGCAAAGAATAGTAAAAACCACAATTCAATGTATACCTCATTTTTGTAAGTCAGGCAAGGTTTTAGAGACGATGATCATGGGCAAGCTGTAAGAACATCTATAAAATTGTAGAATGCTGCCAAGAGAACTTGGGAGATGCTGACCAGGAAAAGATGAGTGGGCAAATGCGGTGACTCTGGCTTATGATGTATATAAAGGATAGAGTAAGCACAAAACTATACCATGGTAGTGGCTTTGGAACTAGAGGATGCATACAACAGGGTATACGATGTTTTAATGTATACTCTTATGAACATGAAAGTCTGTCCCTGGACTGTCAACTGCACTGTAGCAGTTCTATACAAATGTCAGGTCACTTCTTTGCAAGGGTTCGTGATACTCCAAATCTTGCACTATTGCACCGGGGCAACCACATGGATGTCATTTTTCTGTTGCTTTTCTGTGCTTACACAAGCAGGATGTTGATCATAGAAGCAGCGATTAGACATATTTTGACACGTGGATGATGTCCTTATTTATATACAGGTGAGAAATAGGGTGGAAATATCCAGAGACATTCAGGTTGCAGTGGATAAAGTCAGCGAATAGTGCACAAAACCTGGCACCATCATCACCCTGACAAAGCAGCTGTGTTATGGTCGTCTTAAAATAACACAATTGTTATGGATCAAGCCCTGAACACCACTTTAAATGGCAAACAATCAAGAGAGAAAACACAATACTTCAGAGTATCATTTGGAGGTGGAAGTTGTAATTGTGGTTTCCAATGGTTACAGAGCAGGCTCCGTGGCGAAGGGGTTATGAGCACAGTTGGTAATCCCACACACCCGTGTTCGAAACACAGCTGGGTGCGATTTGGTAGCAGACCGCCTTGCGTTGGTGTTTTCTGACAATAGCATGGTGCCAGTCGTTCATAAAGCAATGGCAAACTACTGAATGTAAAACTTGCCAAGAAATCACGAACAGCCAAAATAATGCTGGGGTTGACTGCGACATCCTGAAAAGGATATGCAACAAATGGCTAGAGAATAGTACAGAACAACATGCTGTGTTTCTGACAGACTAGCAAAGCATGCTACATAAAATAGAAACTGCTATGTTCTACATGAAGTGACATGCATTGTTTGAAAATACAAAGGTTAAGAGCATATCATATCACTGATTTTCTGGTCATGGCAGGTGGGTGTGCAAGGAAGTGAACAGGCTGATAAAATGGCTGCGTCTGCTCCTGTGGAGCAAGATTATAACAAGCCTGTAGTAGACAAGTCTCGGGGATCAGGTGAAAATGCAGCAAAACAATGTACCCTCCTCTGAAGAGGCTGAGCCAATGGGGGATGAACAGAGGGTCTAACTCATTGAGGTAAATGCAGACAGATGTTCATTCAGCCTGCCACTGGTACCATCAGCATGAGAACTCTATATTGGCTATTAAAAATTGGAATAGAGCATGTGTGGGAATATCCCCAAATACAATGATGTTCATCGTTGATTTCGTATTTCTATGTTAGATGTTTCATTAAAATATACTCTCAAAAATTGTTACAATTTCAGTTATCCTATTATAATAATAAGTGTACAAGTAAGAGAACAACAAGTTTTTTTTGTTTTCAAAAGCTGAAAAGAAAAACATGACTAAGTATGGTTTATTTTGGATAAGTTATATATATTACAGCAATAACTGATTATATTCACCTTCTTCGGATGGCTGTAATTGAATTTTCATTTCAAGGTTCAAATCGTTTACGTCTCCCTGCACCAAATGAATGTTAAATCTATCACATTTAGCAGTCCCCAGAAATATGACTTTGTATGCAAGTCCCTGTGAAATTTCTGAAGACTGTTCTTCATTTAGTGATAAATGTTGAGGATGTGAATTATCTCTGTCTGGAACATCAATAAGACATCTGTACCGATCTGATAAGTTTTTGATTAGACTTGTTCCTGTTGAATTCAAGTAGGTTGACAAACCAGGAAAATTATAAGACTTTGTTTGATGTTTAATTGTGGATAATAACTCTTGTAGCTTAGATGATATTTTATTGGTTGCATCACGTGAAGATGAAGAAATCCACATGCCATCTTCCATAAATGTTATTTGTGGTCTACAGCTTTGCCATCTGCCGTATTCATCTTGAAATTCTTTCATCAGAAATGAATGCAAGTAAGAGTTCTGTATTTTATGACAATTAATGAAGACACCATGGTGTTCATCCTCATCACTCATGTCATAATCATCAGGTAAAATTGAATTTGAAATGGCTTTGTTTATTCTCTCCATTACTGAGTTTGCTTCATCTGATTTATCATCGGAAGCAAAGGTCACTAAATGTACCTCTTCACCATTAATGAGGATATGGTGATGAGGGATCTGTTCCTCAAACTGTTGAAGCTTTGTCTTCCATGCAGAATCATTCTGGTACTTTTCTGGCATGTGTGCACACTTTCGAAACTGAATGAATCGTGTGATGAATGCTCTAAATTGTTCCTGGTGAGATAAAAACATAAAAATATAAGTTTCAGTTTCTTATTTATAACTGCAATCTATATATATATAAAAGGCGATGTATGTATGTCTGTTATTTATGCGTTCGATAATGGTCCATCCGATTGAGATGAAGTTTTCTACATGTTTTCTTTTCATTCCCGTGCAGCCAACTGTCATAGTTTGTTAGTGTACAATGAGCTATTAACTTACTGAAATTTATATTTTAATATCTTATTCATTTATATATAGCGAGGGGACTTAACTTAAGAAAAGTTATTTCAAGGGGCATAACTTTTAATAGCATTGCTATATATTTTATATATAGATTGTTGCATTGTTTTCAAAGATTTATAAACTCTTTGTCTACAGTTATTTACAAGCATATGAGTTATAATAAATAATGATATAATCTTTAAGGCATTTTCATAGTTTTCATAAAAATAATGAATCCATTTAGATAGTGAAGATTTTCTAACTCAACTTTGTATGTTTAAAGAAGTTATCTACAGTCATGTAGGTGATTAAAAACAGTTTTCATTAAAAATAATGGATGGTGTGTGGAAGGACATTCTTAAGTTACTTTTTTTTTGTTATATAAATTTAATGAGACGCTCCCCGCCAGGAGCTGGGCGAAGCCTCGCCGGGTCAGATATATAGACAGACAGACAGATAGTCGGGAACGGGAGCTTATATAACTACTTATATGAATTAAATGAGATGCTCCCCACCAGAGGCTGTGCGAAGCTGGGCCGGGTCAGACAGACAGACAGATAGACAGATAGTCGGGAACGGGAGCTTATATGACTACTTATATGAATTAAATGAGATGCTCCCCACCAGAGGCTGTGCGAAGCTGGGCCGGGTCAGACAGACAGACAGACAGATAGTCAGGAACGGGAGCTTATATGACTACTTATATGAATTAAATGAGATGCTCCCCACCAGGGACTGGGTGAAGCCGGGCCGGGTCAGACAGACAGACAAACAGGCAGATAGATAGATAGATAGATAGATAGATAGATCCCCGCCAGGTGCTGGGCGAAGCCGGGCCGGGTCAGACAGACAGACAGACAGACAGATAGTCGGGAAAGGGAGCTTATATGACTACTTATATGAATTAAATGAGATGCTCCCCACCAGAGGCTGGGCGAAGCCAGGCCGAGACAGACAGACAGACAGACAGCTGGTCGGGAATGGAAGCTTATATGATTACTTATATGAATTAAATGAGATGCTCCCTGTGGCATAACCACTATCCACCATTATTCAGTTGCCAAGAATGCACGCCAAGAAGAAGGGAAAATATATAACAATTGACTTCGCAACTTAAAACTGAAACCAAAACTTAAAAACTAACGCACCATCCAAACTGGAACTGAACAAGTGACAGATGACGTCAATTCTGGGAAAGATTTCATCAGCCAAGGCACAAGAGATCATTGGATAAAAAGAGACATGTGACAACGCCTCCATTTGAAAACCTGCTTAGAATATGTTAATCGCGCACTCTTTCTGCAAACTGCCTGATGAACAGACGTGAAAGCTAGTGTGACCGATTTTCAAATAGGGAAGGCAGAATGTCTGAATCCGAGGTAAGCTTGTAATTCCTTAGATTAAACTGATGACCAGATTTATCAAGTATCAAGCAAGGGTATCCAGTGTTTGTAATGTCAATTGAAATGTATTATTATTAATTAAAACCTCTGAAATGTAAAATGATCGACTGTAGATTCTGACGACGCAAAGCCGATTCCCGGGCAAACTGACAATCTACTACTCTCTTCGAATACTGCAATCTCTGATATTCTTAAAGATGATTATTAACTTTAAGAAGTGCATAATACTACTACATTCTATTCTGGACAACTGTACGAAGTGATGATTCTAAAGCAATCTTGTGCCTTTCATCAGAAACACTGCTAAAAATGCTACCACTATCTACAGCTAAAATGACAGTTTGTGTACTAGAATGAGTGCCTTGTTCTAAAACAGACTTATGATAAGGGCACTTATGAACTGCATTACATCAGAAAAGTTGTGCTTCGCGGAACTCCACCACCAGAAGTTGACTTAACTCATTACTCAACACAACTTAAAAAACACAACACCACACCCCCCAACACTCAACACAACAACAACAGATAATGGGAAAGGAGTTATTATACAAAGAAGAAGAAGAAGTTGGTTAATTGGGAAAACACAGAGAATCATTTATACACACTACAAACCCAATTGAGTGATAGAAATGTTATAAATGTATGTCATTTATTTACATGCATCTTGACACCTCTTCACTCTTGTCACTGTCTTACTGTACACGTCTCACTGACCCCAGGTCCAATTAGAACTTACATACAGCAGGAACCAACTGAGACAAGGCGTACACAGCGTGATAAACTCTGACCACCCCAAATTAACCCAACACTAGATTAGAGAAAAGAAGAGAGAGAGAGGGGAGGGGGGGGGGGGGGGACTAGTTCCTACTTCAGGAATTTAGGTTTCTTCTGACCTACTTCTAGAATATTGCATTGATAGGATTGTATATGTTTATGTGAATTTAACACAGTGAAGTCTTGGTGGCAACCCATTGGTGACCAATTGGCAGTCAACTGGCCAACCAACCAAACCAGACCCGAGAGAGAAAGAGATGAACAGCACTTGAGATGGAGGATGACTTGGCCCTGAGCAGAGTATGGGGAGGCCTTCAGAGGAGCTACACGGGCAGACCTGAAGTGGATCCATCAGTCAATGGACCCAGGCCTATCCTAATCCTCCAAATCATAAGGTTATCTCTCTCTTAGAAAGAAAACACACAACACTCAGTTTTCAAGAACTGATACCTAAATGTAGATTCATCATCTTCACACTTAGCATGTACAACATTCAAATGTATACCATGTTTCCACTCTTATTGACATCTCATGTATTGATGCTTATTTGTTGATGGTCTGTGACATTGGTCCTATATGCATTTTTCTAATTTATCTGGTGCAAACCACAAGAGAAAGTGTATTTACCAGGCCAGAAGACACAGGCCCATTCAATAAATAATTAACTGTCACTGATCTTATGTTGATTTATTAGTTCAACCTATCTGTGATTCACCATTTAATGTGTACATCATGTGGTCAAGATCTATTGTGATTGGTTGTGTTTAATTGTTTAAAAACAAATTCAATCATGATGAAATACTAAAAATGGGGAGGAAAGACTAGGTCTATCAACTGCTCAATATCCATGCTTTCTTAACATAAATCAGGCTGAGAGAATTCTCCAGACTTTCCTCAGATTTGATAAACAAAAGGGGGGCTCAAGAGCTATAAGAATCTTTGGAGAAGGGGCAGAATCCCAGTTGGTATTTATTATTCTCACCAGGGCCATAATCTATATCTCCTAGACTAAATTAAATAAGACGAGGCCTGCAGATAACTCGAGGGTCATATTCTGGGGTTATTGAAGATAGAAGAGGATGGGGCCCAACTTCTTTGATTAGAAATGGGGCATGCACCACAGAGATTTCCCACTCCCTTCAGAATATATGACACTCCCCACCAGGGACTGGGTGAAGCCGGGCCGGGTCAGACAGACAAACAAGCAGACAGACAGACAGACAGACAGACAGACAGACAGACAGACAGATAGATAGATAGATAGATCCCCGCGAGGGGCTGGGCGAAGCCGGGCCGGGTCAGCTAGTTTATCTATAAATTTAAACAGAATCAATGTGGCAGCTTTATATATCACATGAAGTGAATAAATGAATAATACTTTAGCTGAAATGCTTAAATTACATTCATTCATTCAGTAGCATGTCCTTTGCAGAACCTCACACCCATAACCACATTTCGAAAAAACCTCTCGATCAAAAGCAAGATGTCCCACATCCGATACACCCATCTGGAGATCCTCTGTCACATCCTGCACCCATCTTCTCTTTGGCCTTCCTCTTCCTCTTTTCCCAGGCATATACACCTCCATTATTGTTCTCTCCAAGCGTTTGTGACGTTTCAAGTGACTAAAATATTTCAGGTTTCTTTGTTTTATTGTCTTTAATAGCCAACCTTCTTCAATATTCAGCTCTTGAAGTATGGATGCATTTGTTATTTTTTCTATCCAAGATATTCTTAAAACTCGTCTATAACATTTATATTCAAAGGCATTTATACGCTGTTCAGCTTGTTTAATAAGTGTCCAGGTCTCACAGGCGTATGTTGCAATGGGAAAGATGCATGCTCTTAAAAATCAAATTTTTGTAGTTCTATCTATTGCACTCCACAATTTATTCAGTTGTTTTAGTCTTTGAAGAGCAATAGATATTCGTATTTTAATTTCCTTCATTGTGTCACCATTGTTGGTAATCAATGACCCAAGATATTCAAAATTGTCCACCACTCCCAATTTTTCTCATTAACATATATTTTTTCTCCATAGTAGTTTTATCTGTATGAATTATCTTTGTTTTTCCTATGTTAAGATATAAGTTGTGATTTTCATTATTCAACTGGGTTGAGGTTATTAGGTTTACCATTCTGTGTTGTGGATAGCAATACTGTATCATCAGCATATCAAATCTCTGGTATGTCATATTTAGGACATCATATTGCTCCCTGCTTATATTAGCTCTGACATTTCTCATATTTTCAGCGTACAGATTAAACAAATAGGGGGGCATCACACTTCCCTGACAGACTCCTTGCTTAATGTCAAACCAATCTGATGTCTCGGCATATATTCTAACCACTGCTTGGTGGTCTAGATAGAGCATTTGTATGAGTTATATCACATGTGATGGAAAGCCCATATTCCTCATAATTTCCTAAAGTTTGTAATGTTGTACAGTCAAATGCCTTTGAATAATCCAGAAAACATGAGAATAGGTTTACATTAAATTTTCTGCACTTCTTTATTATTAAAAGTCGCAGGTATTGTTTGAATGTGGAGCATTTGTTATCCCCATTGTAAATACAAATTTTTAATGAACTCTTTCTGTTTGCACAAAACTGGCTGGAACTGCCTAGTTTCTAAGGCCTCGTAATTCACTTCATGATATATAATTCTGCAGTATGCACCTGACGAGATGCAGTGAAATATGCCAGGCAATAAATCATGTTTGTGGCTTCTGTTTCAATTCACCGTGAGAATACACTGTTTAGATTAACTGCATTGATATACATCACTCTCACTGATCATTCATTAACCCTTTAGCGGGCAAAGCGCCCCAGAACGTTTCTACCAATGAACGGGCAAAGCGTCCCAAACTGCCCATAACTATTATGCATTGTAAAAACGCGATGTCGCGGCTTTCCGAGGCTTCCAATCGTCTATTTTCGGTGTCGCCGATAACTAGACAACATGGCCGCCATTCGCAAGCGTGTACTTTGAATTTGAATGGATTTAAAAAATAGTTTTGGGGGGTTTTACGCTTTGAATTTCAAAATGGATTTTGACGATTGTTCAAGTGGTATTGAGGATTTTGCTGGATTCAATTTAAGTGACATTGAAGGGCACAAAGTTGACTATTGATTGGAGCTTGATATCAGTGATCAGCGTTACTTTGCATTAGCAGTCGTAAGTCAGACTTTAAAGAAAGTGATTATGATTTGGAAAATGTGTTTGTAAATTGCCGAATAGATGACTGACAATCACAAACAATATGTTGTATTTTGTAAATATTTGTGTTCATGTGAGGAATAGTGGCATCATTCACATGAGTAAAATGTTCTGCATGCTTTTCCCTTCAATTTGCTGTTTATTTGACTAAAATCTGTTGACTAACAACTTATATGTGATATGTTTACTAAGGTAACCCAAAATTTTACCAAACCTCAAATTTCTTCTTGCCCGTTCAGGGCTAAAAAACAGACAAATGTCTGCCCGGTAAAGGGTTAAGCTGTTGCTGAAACTCATAAAATCCATGTATAATTCTTCAAAAATTTAAACTATCAAACAATAATTAGCAACTTATAAAAGTGCTGATAACTATTATCTAGTTAATTACAAAAGGTCTGTGCTTGTACTAGTATATGTGTATAGAAACAATTTTGGCCTATTCATTACACTGAAATAAACTAATCACCGACTTATTTTTCAGCCTGAGGATAAGGGCAGATAATTCCTCAAATTATGATTTAATTTCAAGCTGTTCTTAGGAGGATACTGGTTAATGGTTAACATAAATCATATCATAGCGCCTCTGACATGCCCAAAAGTACTCCATCCCCGTCAGTATATATTGAATTGTGCAGATACTAACTATCCCCATTGCATTCTGGTTAGACACGTCTAACATGTCCATGCAACTGACACTGAACACTATTTCCAATTTTGCATTTTTTGTTTCTTTAGTTTGCACACTGTCGTCTAATTTCATGTTGTTTCACTGTACAGAAATCTTCCCTTGACCACTTGAATAAATGAAGATTTGTCCATCTGAAATTTGCCCAATAAAGGTGCTCTAGGAACTGAATAATTATATTTCAATTACATTAAAGTAAAAGAATCTCATTTATCTTACTACTTGTGGCATATTAATATTTGCACATATATGTTAATATATTCCTAGCAGGTATCATCACATATATAAATCTAACAGTGCATGCAGATTTTACCTTTTCTCCAGATTCTGTAACAACAAACAGCTCAAAACTATTATCCAAAACTAAGTGGGCTCTTGAATCTTTCAAACATGAGACTAAACAATGATCAACCCGTGGATTTTTAAAAAATTCTTCTTGATCTTCAAATGGTATCTAGAAATGTAAGATGACATTAAGACATTATTAGAAAACCATATCAAAATAGTAACTTTTTGCAAGTATAGACATTATAACAGCAACAGGCAATTACACAGTATTATAACTGTTAGAATACATGTAAGAAAATGACTGCTACTTGGGGAAAATTAATGTCGGAATTAACCTCTTATTGCCAACTTAGAGTAATAACTTTGTTTCAGTTACTGTTCAATAATAAATCTACATTGTCATTGATTTGTTAAAAGTTTGTTGGTTTGTTGCATATCCTTTATAGGATGGTGCAGTCACCCCAGAATTGTTCGCTGTTGTGATTTCTTGGCAAGTTCTACGTTCAGTAGTTTGCCATTGCTTTCTGAATGACTGGCACCCATACCAATTCATAAAAAACCAATGCAACGCGGTCTGCTGCCAAATTGCGCAGAGCCGTGTTTCGAATGCAGGTAAGAGGGATCACAAACCACGTCCGTAACCCCTTCGCCACAGAGCAAGCCAATGATTTGTTACAATAAAAAAAAAGTAATGCATAATTACAAATTTACGAGCTTCTGTATGGTACACTGAAGGACACTTCTTGACTATGTGAACTACAAATGATGGACAGTCAAACACATAAGCAGTTTTTTTGTTTGTTTTTTCTTGCATATCCTTTACAGGACATCGCTGTCAACATCATCATCTTTCTGCTGTATGTTGATTTCTTCGCAAGATTACGCTCAGTAGTTTGCCATTGCTTTCTGAGCGGCCGGCTCAGTTATCCCGCAAGTCACCAGCGGGGATCGAACCGCTCCCAGCTCTCCCCCCGCTACGAGACTCTGCGTGATAAATGGGATTACGGAGAAAGTGTTGTAACCCCTAGGCCAGAGAGACCAGCACATAAGCAGTAGATGAGATAATAATCTGATGTTTATCACTTTAGATCCAATGACAAAATGCCTAATGATAAAGACAAGCTGTCTGCATCATTAGCCCTTGCCAGAGGAATTCCTCTTATTAATCTTTAATAATCATTACCAGTGGTCAAGAAATATCCTACCCGGACATGGACATTCACACCCAGGAGTAAGGCATGACACATCTTAGAGGAGGCTTGATGGTTCCGTCGCCCTACTACTGAGTGAGTGCGTGGCGCAACACTGTGAGCTGTGAGTTTCATGTGAAGTGCTTTTGAATCTGCCCAAGTTTTTTTTTTTGGAACGTGACTGCATGTTCGGAGTGATGGCAGGTGGCTATGTCCCAGAGTTGACCGGTTTTTGCCTTATGCAGAAATGCTTTGCTGCTGGGCTTCTGGTTGACTGCCACTGCCGTCGGTGATGAACTGTATTTTCGTGGACTGTGTGGGTGAACATCTAGGAAACATCCAGATAGGAAAATGACTGCCAATTCCATCAGAGATGAATTGGGTGTTTCGTGGGGTTCTGGTGTGTTGACATTCTGGTGGCGGCGTTATGCACAGTGTATCTGTGCGGGCTGTTGTTTGTCGAGACTCCTGTCTTTTCCACTTTTCACATTGGGCAGTGGGGAGTGTTTTGTGTGATATTCACTGGCACAGGAACGGAGCATAATGGGGACGACCCGTTGCTGTGAAGTTGGAACTGCGACTAACTAACTAACTAACTAACTAACATCTTAGAGGATGTCAATGTCCTTCTATCCTTACTGTCTGAGATAGCTTGGTACATATGTCACTGGCTGCTAAAGGACACTGCCAAGAATCATATGGTTATGGGTTTGGCTGATGATCAGACAGTGTTTATCTGTGGCAAAATTTCAATTGAAAAAACCAACCATTTCAAGTATGATGAAGATTCTTAAATGCAGTCAATTAATCATCCATTAATAGATATGCAACATCCAGGGTGGATATGCAATATCCATGTGTATTTGTTGGCACAAATGACCTGCTTGTTGACATGATTTGTAGTATTTTGATGACATTTTTCTATGAAACGAGACTGATTTTCTTGCCCTCATTATCATGCTTGTTTGATGCACTTAGTGTGGCCACTAAGTTGACTATGTGCATGTGAGAATCTTAATAAGATTTGTCTACAAGAGGAATGTGTTAACAACAGATGTAAGTTGGTCCCCCTTGTAACTGCCATAATAAACATTTGTGGCATGTGTGTTGTCTTGTAATAGTGCATCATTAACAATATTCAAATGTTTTACAGCAAACAGTCTGACAAATTCTGTTGGTTGTTTACGTCTTATAACTATTTTCAAGACTGACACTGCAATGCTTATCGCTGGAAGTATGGTGAGTTAAATCTCTGGAATCACAGATGGAATAGATAAACCACCTATGCTACAAGAATTGACTATGGCTTGTCTGTGCCAATGTATTGCTGCCTGGTCACGAATGATAATGCTGAATCGACACAACTTTGGTCTCAGAACAGATGTGGTTCCTGGTGTTGTCTACACTAGACTCTTGAGCACAGCATTTTATTCCTGTGAGTTTGCTAGTGTGAAGTGAAATTCTTTATTTTGTTAAACCTTTTCAACAGATAGATTATCATCACGTAACACCTATTTGTTCATTTCTAGAAGGTCTCCTTAGGGAAGTCGGAATAGTCATCTATCTTGAGCTACAAAAATCATAGCATTGTTTCCCAACTCCGTCAATCAACAAGTGCAATATTTTAAGAGATCCCAGGGAGATTATTGCTAGATCTATGGAATTTGCGCACTCTACAACACTTTCAGCATGCCACTCTGTGTAAAGAAGACTGAGCCATATGGGATAGAACCCAGTATAGTGAAGTCAATTTTCTTGCTTTAAACCCTCTCCCCCTTATTTTGACTTATTTGTAAATAAATCCATGAGATTATGTTCTGTATGTAGATCCATTTCCTGAATATTCACATCCATCATTGGGAGAGGGAAAATGGCAGTCAGTTGCCAGTCCTCATAACACATTTTTTTTTTTTTTAGCATATCCTTTACAGGACTTAGCTGTCAACACCAGCATCTTTCAGCTGTATGATGATCTCTTGGCAAAATTACGCTCAGTAGTTTGCCATTGCTTTCTGAGCGGCCGGTTCACATACCCCGTAAGTTACCGATGCGATTCGAACCACTGCTGATTTGAACCGTCATCACGTTACCGATGAGAGTATACGAGATTACGGAGAAAAGTCATAACCTTTAAGCCACGAAGCCGGCCATAACACATTAATCATTGCAAATTGAAAGAGACTGCTTTCTTTGGATATTTCCAGAACTGGTGACTTCCAATAATAAAATCATGGCCACACTGATAGAATTATGAACCAGCTTTGAAGTAAATCCCTTTTGCACAGTGGTCCATTAATGTATGACATAAAATCACTATAATTTAATTTGCTATCTGCAATCAAAAGGACATCAAAGTGGTAAATTAGTTATCTCCAATTAAATATTTCAAGCATCTTGATTGATCCAGTTAGAACTGATTGATAATCTCATATTTCAGAGAAAAATGCAACAAAATAATTAATCATCAACACTGATAGGAATAAAATAATTAATGAACAACATTTATAAAAAAAAATATGATAACTAATATCATTCACCATTGCAGACATTTCTACATTAGTATGAATGTAGGTGCACACACACATACATAATAGGATGCATGTGCTAACATATGGACACACATGAAAACACAGAGAAAGCCAACAGATAAGCACTCACATATATAAAAGATTTGGATCAATGAAGACAGACTGACAGACGTGTGTGAATAAAACCACATTTAAATATATTTCATGTTTGTTCTTCTACTAAAATTCATTACCTCATTATCTGCCTTAATCAGAGCTGACTGAAAGCATTTGACAGTCATCTTAGAGCCTTCAATAATTATTTCATTATCAGAGGACATGGTCACACAAATTGCAAACTTTTGGGCAACTTCCTTCAACTGTAAGGTTTTGAGAATCCTGATCAGTACAGGATGCTTTAAATACAGTGTCAATTTCCTCATTGAACTTTTGTCACTTGCAGATATCATACCACTGTCAGTTTTGATTTCTTCACATTTCTTATCACCAATTTCTTCAACCAAAGACAAATGCTTTTCTGGTAACCCAGATGAGGTCAATGTTGTAATAACTGTATTCACTTTTTTCAATATGGAGTCTGCGTCAGTGTTGTTTTCATCTTGGGCAATGGACAAAAGATACACCTTGTCTTCAGCTGTTAAGATATGATGATGAGGGTACTTTTTCTTGCAATGCTCAACTAGTGTGTTCCATTCTTTGGTTTGGTGGTATTTCTCTGGCAGATATGAGACTGTCTTGAAGTGAATGAAGCTTGTCAAGAAATTTCTAAACTGAGCCTGAGAAAATTGAAAAATAAATGTTATAATCTTTACCAGGCCATTCTTTCTGTAATAATATTTTATTAATTCATGTTTACTCAATGTGTAGGTAATTTTATTTACTTACAATGTTTGTTACAGTAAAATAATATATTTAATTTACTAAATTGATCAGTCTACATCTGCTCAATTTCAATAGTAATTTTAAAGTCATAGAAAATCCTTTGAGTCTTTTGAATACTCATACAATCCAACAGTTGTAGAGATTAAATTTTTATCTGTGCTATGAGTATTATTTATCACCGCTGTTAAATCATCACTTTTGTTAGTTCCCAAGAATGCTTCATCATCCAGTGCCTTGCCAGCTGGCATGAGTGATCATGCCACTCCACAAATTATGATCTCTGACGTCATGGATTAATTCATGTGTTGGCTCCCTTCCGTGCCATGACACAAGACTGTCAATAATCTTCTCATGCTGTCTTCCTCTAACTCTCTTTCAACAAATCTTTCCGGTTTACACAAATATGTTTCAGTTTTTGTCTTCTCATAACGTGGCCAAAAAATGATGACTTCCTCTTTCTGATGTTTGTGATATGTTCTCTTTGTGACTCAGCTTCTCTTAATACGTCCTGATTGCTCATTTTGGCTGTCCAATTAATTTTCAGCATTCTTCTATAAAACCACATCTCTAAGGCTTCCAGAGATTTTTTTTTTTGCCTGTTTACTAATTGTCCAGGATTCGCAGCCATATCTTAACACTGGTTCTATGTAACATGCCAGTACTCTTTTTCTAACTTTCAAGGACAGTGACTTATTTCACAAAATGTTCTTCATTTGATAGAATGCCATTTTTACTTGTTACAAGTCTAAGGTGTTTCCCATCAATTTGTAGATCTGTAAGCATCATCATGTTGATGTGTCTTACTTTATCAAAAGCCTTTGTGCAGTCAATGAAGCAAAGATATAGGTCTTTGTTTACCGCTATCGAACACTCAATTAATGTTCTCAGCAAGTACACAGGATTTACTGTGCCCTTGCCTTCTACGAACCCACATTGTTCTTCTCCTATTTCAGGTTGTATTTTCTTCCTAAATCTTTGCATGATGATTTTTACCAAAAGCTTTGTGATATGGCTCATTATGCTAATAGTTCTATGTTATGCTAATTGCATGTTCAACATGCTAAGGTTCCTGATTTCTTTGGGATTGCTATAAATATTTTTTATATAGATTTATATAATTCAATTATATAATCCAAGCACTAATAGCAAAATCAGAAGCTGAATTACAAGACCACATGAATAGTCTACACGTAATGTGTAGGGAACATTCTTCTTCTTCTTCTTCTTCAGCATTCCGAGCCATTGAGGTTCTTTGCTGCAAATACAATCTGTCTCCATTCGTCTCTCTGGTGGACCTTCTCTTGCCAGTCGTTGATTCCAAGTGCTTGTAGGTCTGTATGTATATTATCTCTCCACCGCCTTCTTGGTCTACCTCGGGGTCTACGGTCATTTATTTCCTGAGTGTAAGCGAGTTTTGTTTCCCTATTATCTTCCATTCTTTCTATATGCCCCAGCCATTGTAGTCTATTAGCCTTCATGATACCAGTGATTAGAGGGGACTTAAACAAATCATAAATGTCTTTGTTACTTCTTCTTTTCCACTCTCCACTTTGTGTATCCCTAATGGGTCCAAAGATGCGTCTTAAAATTTTGTTCTCAAAGGTTTGTAACAAGGCTTCGTCTCCTTTCGTTGTACTCCAGGTTTCAGAGCCATACAGCACAACTGGTCTGATCAGTGTTTTGTATATTGTGATTTTGGTGTTACGAGATAGCGCCTTTGATTTTAGTAGATGTTGTAGTGCATAGTATATCTTATTTCCAGAGTTGATTCTAGTTTGTATTTCTTCTCTTATGATGTTGGAGCAGTTGAAGATTGTACCCAGGTGTGTAGGGAACATAACATGAAAATTAGCACAAGCAAAACAGAGGTAATGACTATAACTAAAGAAGAACAAACAGCAACAGTTCACCTAAACGAACATCCCTTGAAACAAGTAAAGAGCTTCAAGTACCTAGGAAGTATAATATCATCAAATGGCAGATCAGAAGACGAGATCGAAAATAGGTGCAATAAGGCAAATCAACTCATTGGACAAATGGCACCAATACTAAAGAACAAACATGTATCAATAACTACTAAGAAAGCACTTTACAACACAATCTTCCTACCAACTCTGTGCTACCAATGCCAAACCTGGACAATGACAGAAAAAGAGAAAAGAAAAATCACAACAACAGAAATGAGGTTCCTGAGAAGAATACTCAACGTATCAAGAAGAGATAAGATCAGAAATGAAGAAATCAGAACTAAAGTGGGGGTTAAAGCTGCTCTAGATTTTATTAGAAAGCAGCTACCAGTCAACAGCATGCCACAACAAGCAATGATGTACAGACAAGATGGAAACAGAGGAAGAGGCCGACCACGTAAACGTTGGACGGAGGGAATAACAGAATCCATGGGAATGTCGATATACGAAGCCCATAACCGGGCACTCTCACGAAGTTTATACTTCACCTCGACACCGCAAGGTACAAGAGGAACATGATGAGATGAGATGAGATAATTCAAGAGATATATCTCTAGTATCATATATTATGTTCAGCTGTCTGGTGACCTGATCAATTTCATATTCTTCTAAGGCATTGATAATTTATGTTGTGATTTTGTCTGGACCCGGGATCTTGCCAGTTTTCAGATGGTTAAGAGCATTCTGAACCTCCATCCTCAGAATTGATGGCCCTTCATTATTATTCAGAATGACATACTGGTCTTCTCTTGTATCTTCATAAAGGTCTTTCACATAATCTGATCATGCATTCAAAATCTGATCTTTTTCCATTATGATTTTACCATCTTTGGTTTTATATGTGTGTTCTTTTCTTAGTGATGTCATTAATTATTTTGTGCATTAATTTGCTACTCCAGGTGTTGTGTTAGTTTTCAATTTCCCTGCAATTTTCCTGAAGCCATGCATCTTTTGCCTCTTTGCACAATTTACTAATTTTCCTGTGAATCTCTTCACAATTTCCCTGGTTATTTTTGTTATTTCTTTTTATTTCCATTAGTTTTAAGTTGTCTTCTGGCATCAATATCTTATGTCCAATCCTCTTCATTTTTGGGATAGCTATTTCTGCAGCCTGGCTGACTGGGTTCTTCAATATTTATTTCTCTTTGGTCGCTGACATCTTGAAATAGAATGTCCAGATCAGAGAATGCATCAAATCTGTTCTTTACCTCTTTGTTAAATTTATCTTTTATCTCCTCACTCTTCAGTGCACATACATCAAATGTTGCGCTCCTTGGTTTATATTTGACTTTCTCTAATTTTAAACGTATATTGCTTATGAATAATCTGTGGTCGCTAGAGCAGTGTGCATTTGGTATTGTGTTTTGACTTGTAAGGCATTTATAAATCGTCTGTTGATGAGGATGTGATCAGTCTGGTTTCTGATCATATTGTCAGGACTCCTCTATGTCAATAATCTAATTGGATGTTGTTGGTGCCAGGTGTTTCCAATACTCATATCATGCTCTTTTGCCCACTGGACAAGTCTGAAACCTCTTTCATTTTGTTCCCCTAGTTTATACTTGCCTTCTGTGCATCCATCTTGTTGATTTCCAACTTTAGCATTAACCCTACCAGACCTGAGGCCCTGAACCTAACTGTCCCTATTACCTGGGCTCCTGAGCATTAAATAGAAAAAACGAACATGGTATAGAAAAATGTTAGTTATATGCAAACAAGTGGTTAGAATAAGATGTTAACTTGGAGACATTGTAGAAAATAGGTCTACCTTTCATCTAGCGCCAATATTCCACCTTTGTGTGCCAATCCAGTCTGAATAAACCAAAGTATCGATCACCTGTTGGACTGTGAAAAGCCTAGACCTACTTCGCTTTCTTGTTGAAGTGCTTGGTTCATCAGCCGCTCATTTCATTGTGAATTTTCAGAAGTTTTTGCATTAAACCACACAAAGTCAATTCAAACCTATGGGGGCAGACATTTGCAATGGCTAACCATGAGGTTTGACCACGATTGGTTGGATTATAGTTAGTTTGTGACACATTTTTTTCACATTCTATACAAAATACCGAAAATTAGGTACAGCAGTATAGCGGCAGATTAGGAAATTACCGAAAAAATTGGTACAGCGGTCTGGTAGGGTTAAAGTCACCCATTATGAAATTTAATTCTGAATACTTGCATTTCTTGAAGGCATTCTCCAAATCATTATAAAATTCACAAATTTTGTCATCACTGATGTCTGATGTTGGTGCATAAACGTGAATGATGTTGAGATCACTACCACTTAACTTTACCAGTAATATTCTGTCTGACACAGTCCAATATCCTTTTATAGATTTTGTTATCTCCAGATCCATTACAAATGCTACCCCTCATTGTTTTTTTCTTTTCACCAGAATGGATTATTTTATATTCCACGGATGCTACCATGCAAACTATTTTCCGTCTGGTCTCACATATACCTAAAATGTTAATGTTCAATTTACTTATTTCTTGCTTGATATTATCTAGTTTGCCATCCCCACTCAAGAGTTCTAATGTTCCATGTTCCCATATTAAATGTTGTTACTCTTTTGCACTCGGTTGTTTGCTGATGGTCTGGAGTCACCTGGTGTATATGAATACCCCTACCGGGTGAGGTTGCTCCTGTAGAACATCCATTTATGATGTTTCTATGATTTTCTATCAAACTGCAAAACATGACTTTCTTTGCATCTGTAAAGAAGGTAGTATGTCATTGCTTTCCTTCTTAGCAGTGACCATACTGGTTGAGGCCATAGCCATTGTCTCCAAAAAGAGATCCTCTGCCTAGCATCGTAACATTGGAGACCATAACTGCCATATAGCGAATGCCCAGGAATGATGCAATAGAAATGAAGTAGAAGTCTCGATGCCGAAAAGGCTAAAAATGTAAGAGACGTCGCGACAGGGAAAAACGTCACATGGAGACGATTGGAAACAAACATACTTTTGGAGAGCTTTCGATTGGCAGGCAGTGCATCAGATCTGCAGTACATCCAAGTTGGCTAAGGAAGAGTTCGGCATTGAAACAGTGGCTGGAATAGAAGTACGGATAGCGGAGAGATATTACGAACTCATGTCTGATGACGCCACGGACGAATGAACTGACAGACGAGGAAATTTATCATTGATTGCACAGCGGCGAGGAATGTACCTGAAGGATAGAGAGAAGGAGTTCAAGGACGTATGAGTTATGAGACGGTTTGTAGATTTTAATAATTAATAGGAGTTTCAATAATGTAATTACGACCGGCCCTGGTATCACAGGCCACGTAATGGATTGAACAATATTAATTGATGTGAAAACCTGACGTGCGCTGTAAATAAATAAACCAGCGATTTTTGCATTTTACTCAAGTTCAGGAATCGGCCTTTTATTCTTCCTGTTTGGGTTCACTCGCTAAAGCCATACTGCTGTTCAGTTGGTTGGAGCGAGCCTACAGTTCGATCATTAGCCGTTATTAGTTCGAAGCATTGAGAATAACCCAGAACACCTTTATGGCAATAACCTACAACTATCTGTTGGCTGCTCTTTAACTTCATCCACCATCAGCACCTATGGTTTCACATGACAATGAACGGGGGGCTAAATGTGTATTTCAGCTTGCCCAAGGGTGTCCTGTAGGCTTGCGGAGAGAAGGAGGCACCTTACTTCTCCTTTTATAGGGATACTCCTATCTCACCACCCATCATAACATAACATTAAACAGTAAATTGTTTGTGTATGATAATGATGATGTTGACCAAACAAATATGCATGGACCTTTTTCTTTGACTTTTTATTCTTATTGCATATATTTCTGCAGATTGACATGTAAATAACGCACATATAAAGGATGACGAAAAGCAAATATATTAAAAACAAAATAAAACCAACTAAATCAAACTGTAGTGATATCATAACTCAGCACTAAATATTATGAAGAAGTATATTCATTTAAAAACAAAATATTTGTGACAAACACCAGAATGATGTACATAGATAATTAATAATACTGAATACAGAAATGCAATGGCTGAGGGCAGGTCTCTGTGGCACAGGGCTTAAGGACGCAATTTGTAAGCCCACTTACCCGCGTTCGAAACACAGCTGCGACCAAACTGGCAGCAGACAGCGTTGCCCTAGGTTTTAACGAGTTGGTATGGGAGCCCGTCATTCAGAAAGCAATGGCAATCTACTGAATGTAAACTTGCTAAGACATTAACAACAGTAGTAAAATGCTGGTGTTGACAGCAAAGTCCGGTAAAAAGGATACGAAAAAAAAAAAATGGCTGAGGACAACAGTGATTATGAACTAACGGTATGAAAATATGCTGTAAATAAAATTGTAATCACATAAACAAAGCGCTATTCATGGGTACCAACAAAAGCAAACTGACCATTTCAGTATGCACACAAAAAAATTGAGATTTTATTTCTTTTCTAATTATGCAGTTTAACTTCCTAATGTTCTGGGTAAATCCTAATTTATTGTGCATATCCATATTGCATAAAACAATACTCTATCCTTGTGCAAAGAAAAAAACCCATTATATTTCAGTTGCATGAAAGTAGGGGATTCTCATTACCTACATAGTTCTGTAGCATAGTTATTTTTACAAATTATGTCCTCTGGTACAATGATTGTAAGTATTATTATGAACGGGAATCAAACAGAATATGCAATTTTATACCTTTTCTCCAGATTGTGTAACAACAAATAGCTCCAAATTATCATCCAAAACTAACTGGACTTTTGAAGCTTTCAAACATGAGTCTACATTCTGCCAAATTCGCTCATCTGTGAGAAATTCTTCTTGATCTTCAAAGGGCATCTAGAAATAGAAGAGGATATTAGCAACTGACATTTTTAAAAAGCTTCTAAGGCAAGAAATAGAAGGAATTCAAACATTCACTTGCATTAAAACCATATTCTAACTCTTAGAATTTTTTTTTAGTTACGTGTCCAGGACGAAGCAGCTAACCCCAGCTTTTTGGCTGTTCGTGATTCCTGGGCAAGTTTTACATTCAGTTGTTTGCCATTGCTTTCTGAACGACCGGCACATATACCTTTTTTGAAAACACCAGCACGGATATGTTTCAAACTCAGGTATACAGGATTACGAATAGCATCCGTAACTCCCTTCACCACGGAGACCGGTAACTCTTAGAATACATGTCTCATAACCTTAAGTGATTTAGAACAGTCAGTGTAGAGGTGATAGTCCTGTTGACTTATGAAATAAATAAAGCTGACATTGTACTTTAGAGCAAAATGAAACAAAATGACACATTCTATTGGAGATAGCAAGATTCATCATCACCATCAAGCCGGTAAGTGTGGGTGGTTATGGTTCGCCATCTCACACGGTCACCAGAGATTCAAATCAGGTCTGTGTTCTTGTTCCGACCATGCATGGCTGCCAAACCATCAAGGTATTTATCCCTTTGTCTTCTTCTTGCTCTCTTCCCATCAGGCTTGCCAGTTGTCACCAAATGTTCAAGTCCATTTCTCCTCATAACATTTCCAAAACATCTTGATTGTCTACATCAAGATTAGGAGAAGCAATGATCCCCATGCTAGTCAGAGAAACACTTTATGATGACGACGTACTCCTCTAACGAAGATTCAGCTACCATTTAGAATATCCTTGAAACAAACACAGTAGTCTTGAAAATGGCTTGAAAAAAAAGGGTAATAGAACTGGGTGAAGAAATAATATTCATTATAGTGACTGCTTTGTTATGGGTTCAGATTCACATTGAGACATGGCACACTACAACTACACCTGGCCTGGCTTTTCATTCACCAGACCTGGAGTAGAACATCTTTCTAACTGTAGACAATAAACTTGTAAGTGAAAGCAGCACCATCTTTAGGTGGAATTACAAGAAAGTGGCACTAGCATACTGGTTAGAAATATGAATACAGATAAAGACATAAATAAAGTAGTTGATGAGTTCAGGAGATGCATACTACAGGCAGCAGAGGAGCTCGTAAACAATACAAACTGTACTGGAGTAGTGAATTAGAACAGTTGCATAATAATGGGGAAGTATGTAGAGAGCAAGCAGAAGCCAAACCCAGCCAAGAGCACCACAATAAATACAAGCACGCAAAAGACAAATTTCAAAGGGAAGACAGAAAAGCTGGCAGGAGAAAACAGGGTCACTGAACTTTGAAATAGACAAGGAAGTTATGGAAGCTAGTAAAACAGCTTAACGATGAGGTCACAGGGAGAAACTCAAAGATTGCATTACATAAAGACAGAAACATCTTAACAGGAAAGCAAGCAGCTAACCATTTTGTGGACTCATTCGCACAAGATAACAACATCAAAATTAGTTCAGAGAAACAACAAGAGATTCAAGAGAAGTGGCAACATACAAGACAGAATGAAATAGTACATGAGGTGCTGGAGGCACCTATCACAATAAGCGAACTGGCGATAGCAATATCAAAACTTAAAACAAGAAAGTCACCAGGGGCTGATGGTATCTCCAATTAAATTATCAAGAACCTAGGAACAATGGCCAAAACAAAGCTGCTGCAGATCTTCAATTAACTGCTGGACCTTAGGCAGTGTTCCACAAACCTGGAGAGAAGCAAACATGATACCTCTCCTAAAATCAGGGAAAGCCAGTTCCATTGCCTCCAGCTATAGACCAATTAGCCTCACAAGCTGTCTCTGCAAAACAATGGAGCGCATCATCAATCACAGACTGCAGTGGTACATTGACAGTGAAAACATTCTTGTACCACAGCAGGCTGGCTTTAGGCAGTGTTACTCTACGGAAGTTCAGACAACCTACCTCTCTCAAGAAATTGAGGATGCATTCCAAGAGAAGAAGTTGGTGCTTGTTACATGGATATATCTGAAGAAATCCTTTGACAAAGTCTGGAAAGAAGGTCTGATGAAGAAACTGAGAAACTATAAAGTCAATGGAAGAATGTACAAATGGGTGAAAGCATACTTGCACAACAGAAGCACCCGAGTACAAATAGAGAGACTTAAGAGCAAGAAAATACTAATGCATCAGTGCTCACCAAGGTGGATTCCTGTCCCTCAAACTTTTTCTAATCTTCATCAATGCTCTTGTTTTAAACTACCACATGGAATTAAAGCGGCAATGTACGCCGATGACCTGGTTCTATGGAGCACAAATGAACATGTATCAGTGGCCACCAGATTGCTGCAAAGAGCTGTAGATACATTTGCTGCATGGGCAAATCGATGGTGTGTCAGCATAAACACTGACAAGTGCAGCAACACCTTATTTACCCTCTCTCTAAAACAAAAGGCAAGTATCATCTATATAAATGGAATACCCCTAAGAGAAGATAAAGAACTAACATACCTTGGAGTAACATTTGATGGCAGGCTGACATGGAGAAAGCACATCAACAAAGTAGTAGCAACAGCCAGAAGGAATATAGCCATACTGAGAAAACTAAGTGGAACCACATGGGGAGCCAGTGGAAAATACTTAGCAAAGTTTATCAACAGAGCATACAAC
The DNA here is from genome assembly GCA_014155875.1 of Cepaea nemoralis. Lineage (NCBI taxonomy): Eukaryota > Metazoa > Mollusca > Gastropoda > Stylommatophora > Helicidae > Cepaea > Cepaea nemoralis. The sequence goes on along the minus strand of JACEFZ010022111.1, from coordinate 16,431 downwards.
CACACCTACAATACGGGTCAACAGTGTTCAGTATATAAAAAACCACACTACAAGAGCTGGAGAAGGGGAAAAATCAAGCACACAGAGTCACCACGGGATGGATGAGATCAATCCCTATAGTGGAGAAGGAGAAGATGGGGAGGACACAAGCACTGAGAGAGCTCAGAGATACGAAAATGCTAATACAAGCAGAAAAATTCCTCAGCATGCTAGGCCACCCTATGAAGAAAAGATTTGAAAACCTAGCTATGGGAAAGTTAAAAGGAAGCAGTTTTATCCATTCATTCATTAATTCAGTAGCATGTCCTTTGCAGAACCTCGCTCCCATAACAACCTTCCGGAAAACCTCTCGATCATAAGCAAGATGTCCCGCATCTGATACACCCATCTGGAGATCATCCGCCACATTCTGCACCCATCTTCTCTTTGGCCTTCCTCTTCCTCTCTTCCCAGGCATATACCCCTCCATTATTGTTCTCTCCAAACTTTCGTGACGTTTCAAGTGACCAAAATATTTCAATTTTCTTTGTTTTATCGTCTTTAATAGCCAACCTTCTTCAATATTCAACTCTTGAAGTATGGATGCATTTGTTCTTTTCTTTACCCAAGATATTCTTAGAACTCGTCTATAACATTTATATTCAAAGGCATTTATGCGCTGTTCAGCTTGTTTAGTAAGTGTCCATGTCTCACAGGCGTATGTTGCAATGGGAAAGATGCATGCTCTTAAAAATCTAATTTTTGTAGTTCTATCTGTCCCACTCCATAATTTATTCAGCTGTTTTAGTCTTTGAAGAGCAATTGATAGTCGCCGTTTAATTTCTTTCATTGTGTCACCGTTGTTGGTAATCAATGAACCAAGATATTCAAAATTTTCCACTACTGCCAATTTTTCCCCATTAATGTATATTTCTTTCTCCATAGTAGTTTTATCTGTATGCATTATCTTTGTTTTTGCTATGTTAAGATATAAGTTGTGATTTTCACTATTCAATTGGGTTGAAGCTATTAGGTTTTCTATGCCATTCTGTGTTGTGGATAGTAATACTGTATCATCAGCATATCAAATCTCTGGTATGTCATGACCTCCAATATTTAGGGCATCATATAGCTCCCTGTTTATATCATCTCTTACATTTCTCATTATATTTTCGGCGTACAGGTTAAACAAATAGGGTGACAGCACGCAGCCCTGACAGACTCCTTGCTTGATGTCAAACCAATCTGATGCCTCGCCATCTATTCTAACTGCTGCTTGTTGGTCTAGATAGAGCATTTTTATGAGTTGTACTACATGTGATGGAAAGCCCATATTCCTCATGATTTCCCAAAGTTTCTGATGTTGTACACAGTCAAATGCCTTTGAATAATCCACAAAACATGAGAATAGGTTTACATTAAATTCTCTGCACTTCTCTATTATTAAATGCATGTTGAATATGTGATCTCTTGTTCCTCTTCCTTGTCTAAATCCAGCTTGAACTACGTTAATCTCTTCTTCCATTTTCTTACGAAGTCTTCCTATTATGACTTTTAGTAGAATTTTACTTGCATGACTGATCAGGGCAACAGTTCTATAGTTGGTGCATAATTTCAGGTTGCCCTTTTTTGGTATTGGAATGAAGATAGTTCTCTTCCAATCTTTTGGCCATATACCATATTTCCAAATCTTTGTACATAATGCATGATATATGTGTATGCTTTCTTCTCCTCCCGCTTTAATTAGTTCAGCTGGTATCTCATCACATCCAGGTGATTTACCATTCTTCAGGTTCTTTATAGCCCAAGCAATTTCATCTAATGAGGGTTCAGGTTCTGTCTCTGCTGCCATTGGTTCATGTATCTCATTCATATCCTCACTGTCACTCATATCATACATTCCACTGCAGTACTCCCGCCATCTTTCTAGAATTTGTCTAGATTCTGTTAAGGTATTTCCCATCTTGTCACAGATAACATTCAATTGAGGTTGAACATTTCTTGTCAATAACTTCATTTCTTTGAACATTTCATAATCTCTTCCAGTCTTATGATATTGCTCTATTCTGGTACAGCAATCTTGTATATATTGATTTTTGTCCTTTCTTGTGTTCTTTCTTATTTCTCGAGTTAAAGATTTATACTTCATCCTGCTGTTATTGGATTCACCTCCTTTCTGTTTAAGTTCCCTTCGTTGTTTTATTAATTCTAATGTGTCTGATGTAATCCATGGCTTAAGTTGCTTTTTCTTGGTCGGAATTAAATCTTTGGCTACAGTTATCAAGATATCTCTAGCTTGTACTGCCAGTTCATCAGGTGTCATTTCTTCTTGTACAGACATCAAGACCCCAAAGTGATTCCTAACTTCTACAGTGTATGCATCCGGTATTTTTGTGAGATCAAAACGAAGTGGCCTTGGTCCTCGGATAAGCTTTTTGAGTTTTAATTTCAGATCTGCTTCTAATAACTGATAATCTGTATCACAGTCTGCACTATGTAGGGTTTTTTGCAGATGTTATGCTTGATCTCCATCTTCTTTGTATTAAAATATAATCTATCTGATTTTTGGTAATATTGTCTGGAGACTTCCATGTGAAGAGTCTTCTTGGATGTTGTTTAAAAAGCGTGTCGGCTATCGTTAACTCATTTTCTGTGCAAAATTCAATTAATTTGTCACCTGCATCATTTCTATTTCCTAATTCAAATTTTCCTAAAACGTGTCTCTCATTATCAGCTCTTCCTGCACCAACTTTTGCATTAAAATCTCCCATTATTATTGTTATATCATTATGACCAATCTTATTTAATGTGTCTTGTAGTGTGTTGTAAAAATCTTCAATTTCATCCTCCTCTGCTGTTGAAGTAGGGGCATATATCTGTATGAGAGTTGTGTTTTTGGGACGGCCTTTAAGTCTAATAGTGAGGATTCTATCACTAACTGGATTATATCCCATTAAAGATTTTGCAGTTGTCTTATCTAAACAAAATGCCACTCCACTCTGGCCTCCGACGTCTCTGCCAGAATAAATGAAAATGCTTCCATTTTCAGTTGTACAATGTCCCTTGCCACTCCAGCGATGTTCACTAATTCCTAAAATTTGAATGTTTAATCTCTCAATCTCATCACACACTACTTTAAGCTTTCCCTCATACAGACTTCTCACATTCCACGTTGCTATTCTCATTCTGTTTCTTAGTCAGACACAGGGGATTTCCTTGGTAACACAGTCAGGATTAACTCCGTCATCACGATTACTAGTACTGGTCCCTGTGTCACACTCTTCCCCAGTGTTATCTGATCTGCCTGGCCTGGGGGTCTCGCCACCAGATCTCTTTATTATGTTTTCTTTCATAGTTGCTATGGTTTCTTGGCAAGTTTTGCAGAAGGTAGTTTGCCATTGCTTTCCTTCTGGGCAGTGACTGTATTAGTCGGTGGCCATAGCCATTGTCTCTACTGATGAGATCATCTGTCTATCGCCGCAGAGTGCAAGACCATAATCAACAACAATCTGTCGGCTGCTCTCACACTCCATCCACCACCTGCTTCCATGGCTTCACGTAACCCTGATCGGGGGGCTAAACAGGTACTCCACCTTGCCCAAGGGTGTCCCGTAGACTAACGGAGGAAAGGAGGCGTCTTACATCTCCTTTGATAGGGGATACCCCTACCCCGCTAGTTTTATCCACCAGGCCAAAAAACTGCAGAGAAGCCACTGATCTGCCCACAGTTGGTATCCCCCTGAAAATTATTTGAGAACGAATCCCATGGAAAGAGGGACATAGACTATCACTAAAAATCCAGACAAAAGTAAAAAGAATATTTGACAAGGAAAAACAGAACAGTGTACAATGCAGAACAGCCACTCTCAGCTTCCTTGATGAAGAATACTCACAGGCCCTCTGGATCCGAGTGTACACAGATGGGTCAGCACAAAACGCTGTTCAAAATGGAGGAGCGAAAGTGTACATAGAATGTCTAAATAATATTACGGACATGACCAGAGTACCAATAATGATGTAGAAATCCTAGCAATCAAGATAGCAACAGAGAAATTACTAAATACCAAATGTGACTAAGAATGTAGCGTACCCATTGCCGGTGATTGATGATATTTTGGGGTTGCTTAATGGCTCTACATTCTTCACGACACTAGACGCAAGATCAGGATTCTGGTGTATCCCGATGTCGGAAGACGCTCAAAAGAAGAGTGCTTTTTGTACTCATATGGGTTCTTGCGAATTCTTACGAATGCCATTCGGGGTTCGAACGGCTCCATCTCACTACATGCTGTTAATAAATGAGGTATTAGAGGGTATGCAAAAGTTTGCATTGGCATACATAGACGACATTCTAATCTATACAGCAGGGGATGTGGATGATCACTTACAACATGTCAGATTAGTATTCGACAGATTAAGAGTACATGATGTTAAATTGAAGCTTAGTAAATGCCAGTTTTTAAAAACAGAAACAAAATATTTGGGGTATATTATTAATAGAGACGGAATTAAACCAGACCAAGACAAAATAAAGGTTATTAAAGAGTTACCTCCTCCAACTAATGTAAAAGAAGTGCGTGCTTTTATTGGAACCTGTGGGTATTATAGGCGCTTTATCCCAGGGTTTTCAAAAATAGCAGAACCTATTACTAATTTAACGGGCAAATACGCTAGATTTAAGTGGGATGATGAGTGTCAAAAAGCGTTCGAGTTTTTAAAAAACAGTTTAACAGTGGTACCACTATTGACGCATCCAGATTTGAATAAACAGTTAATACTATATACAGATGCTTCGGATAATGCTATAGGAGCGTGTTTGGTTCAACCATATGAAGGAAAAGAATCTGGAATACCAGGAGTTAAAAATGAAAGGCCAATTTATTTCTTGTCTCATAAACTTAGCAGGTCTCAAAAGAAATGGTCGACTATTGAGAAAGAGGCTTATGCTATACACTATGCTCTCCAAAAACTAAATTACTACTTACATAACGCAAATTTTGTTATTAGAACTGACCATATGCCTTTAAAATCTCTGTTAGAAGCTCCAGTGCAGAACAGGAAAATACAGACGTGGGCATTGAATCTACAGGGATACAATACAAAAATTGAATACGTACCAGGAAGGATTAACACATGTGCTGATTTATTGTCTAGGATCCCGTATCAACAGTCATCAGGAGATACAGAAGATGAAGGTGAACCAGAGATCGATGACCGAAACTGGCAAGTAAATATATTAGATTCTGCCATAATAAATAGAGAAGAGTTTGAGAGTTACATCGGATCAAGAGTCTGAACCTAGAGCAGAAGACCCACATTTAGCACAATTTAATATGAAAGAAGAACAAGAATTAGATCCAAAAGTCTTACAAATAAAACAGAAATTAAAAGAAACGGAGGAGAATAAATATAAGAAGAATTATTTAGTTTTGCAAGACGACGAACAGTTATATTATATGAGTGAAAGGAACGAACAGCTAAGGAAATATATTCCAAAACATTTGGAAAATGAAGTTTTAAAAGCATATCATGATGAGAATGGTCATCTCGGTCGTGATAAATTGGTGAAAGCACTTACGAGTAAATATTATTGGCCGAACTTATTTAAATCTGCTTGTAAATATATAGATACATGTGAAAGATGCAGATTAAGGAATATGAAAATAATTAAGTGTCCCTTACAAGATACAGATATTCCTCAGTTTCCTATGCAAAAAATTAGTTTAGATATATCGGGTCCTCACCCTAGAACATTGTCAGGAAACGTGTATTTAATTCATATAGTAGACGTCTACAGTCTTTGGCCGGAAGTTTATGCAATCCCAGATAAGAGCGCAGATATTGTCATTAATATTTTTTTTACAAGAATTCGTACCAAGATTTAGTTGCCCACAAAGTATACTTACGGTATAATGGTAGGGAATTTGTAAATAAAAAATTCGAAAAGTTATTAAAAGATTTGAATATAAACCATATAAAGACCTCATACTATAGACCTTCTTCAAATGCTAAGAACGAACGACAACATAGGACATTATACGATATTATAGCAAAGATCGTCGATGAACATGAAAAAGATTGGGATTTGTTCCTGGGACCAGCGCTTAGCGCTATACGCACAAATCAAAATGAGAGCACAGGGTTTTCACCATTCTATGTAATACACGGGAGAGAACCAGTACTACCTATAGATAATCTGTTAAAACCAAGACGGAAATATATGGGGGAAGACTTTCAAGAGACTATCATACAGGAAATGCATAAAGCACACGTAAGACTAAAGAATAATATAATTAAAGCTAGAGAAAGACAGAAAAAGTACAAAAACGTGAATACAAAATTACAGGAGTTTAAAGTAGGTGATAGAGTTTATTATAAGAAGCATAGAAGGAACTCTAAGTTTGATGCTCGTTGGGTTCCAGGTTATTACGTTTTGGAAAAGCTAGGAAAAGTATCGTATAGTATCCAAGAACCAGGTCACGGGACATGTGGCAAGGGCACACGTGGAACACTTAAGAAGAGATGAGGATGAGAGGGGAAATAATAATTATAATAATAATTATTATGCAGACACTGGATACTTAGATGAACAGGTCGTCAGAGGAGCTACAATAACCCCAGGTTTTAGAAAAGATCCAGCACAAAATCAGTTAATAACAACTCCAGTTTACGATGATACTCAAGAACAGACAATACCGAAAACGGTAGAAGAGAAAACGTGAATGAGAGTCATTATGATAGTATAAAGTCTATGGAAGAGGAAACAGGTGCTCCATTTAAGAATACTAGACAAGCAACGAAAAGAAGAATGGATAAACAAAGAGAAAGAGAAGTAAAAAGACAGAGAAGAATTAGAGATTATTCAACAAGCGGTGAAGATATGCCTCTACTAGAAAGGTCCTTAAGAAATAATGATAGACAAATTAGATGGGATATTGAACGGAAGAGATTAGCGGCTGCTAGCGAGAGACATACAGGTGAAGAAGAGGAAATGGATGAAAAGTCAGAATCAAATAGTAGTATGGAAGAAACTAATAAGTTGTACGAAGAAGAAGATATTGATGTGGAGATAGCACTTATTCAAAGAAACTTGGAGTTATTGAAGAAGTGGAAACGTAAGAAGTAAATGATTAGAAAATACTGCAGATAGCAAGATATAAGTTTCATGATGTAAAAAGGAAAGAGATACTTGATGAAGTATATGAAACGGTGGAAATGGAAAAGGCTTATATGGATACTTTTCATAAATGGTCTTGAGGAGGAGTTAAGCATTGAGATAACTAATATAGATGTAGGTTCGAGTGAGGCATATATTTTTTTTCTCTCTGTGATGGAATTGCTGGTTGATTTATGTTTTCAACTTCTTGAGTTTTCGTAGATAGATAAGTTAGTTAATGGTACAGCAGGTAGATGTACTCTATAGTAAATAGACAAGTTTTTATTGGTGCTAGAAATACCGTGGTTAACGGTAATGATTAAGAAGTTGTAGTGATGTTTGGTACAAATCCAAGGGAAACAATTGGTGTGCCGAGCCACAGGTTAATTAGTAAATAGATGACGGCTGGTACATTGAGATGACATTAGAATAATCGCCACATTAGTAATAGATAAAATGAGTTGACCTGTAGTTTACAGTGCTTGCTTAAGATGATATTCCAGATATTGTGATGTGTTAGGAGTTAGGCTGGAAAAAGATAGAAAATTGTGAGGGGAGAGAATCAATGATAGTACGGTCATTGTTGATTAGTGATTTTTTTGTGTGTAGAGAGAACAGATATTGTTCTAAGTTAAGAAATTGGTCTGTAGGTAACAGATATATTTACTTGACAGTGAGTTGTTTTGTTTTTCTCGGTTATAAAAAATAATAGAATGACTTGTGTGAATAGATATGTGTTACATTGGTTCGTATAAGAGGCCAATGTTGCTGGTCACTTTACGTAGTTAATTCTAAGTGAATTATATTTTTTTGAATACCTTCTCTTTAGCGAGAAGACAGTTGTTTTATTGAGTCTGAGTTTTAATGCCTCATATATAATATGTTTTTTTGCTTGGTTTGATCCTGTAAAATGATTGTTATTATTTGATTGTAGAATAGGATTGTGGTGTTCTTAGACTTTTGCGTACAAACTATTGGTCCGTAAAAGAGACCAGTTGTGATAGGTAGTAATAGAATATTTTCTTATGATTTGATAAGATGCATGTTATATTATTTTAAAAATGTGTTTTTCTTTGAATGAGTTGATATCTTTAGTTAATATGAGGGGAAACATAAATTTGTGTAAAAAACTATTTGGGGGGTATGATGTCCTGTTTTGATTTTATTTCGCTTAACTCATAATTTAAATAAGTTATTTTGTGTATTAGGTTACCTTGTTAGTACCGAATTAGGTTACCTTGTTACAAATTTAATTAAGTAAGTTTAGTTTTCAAATAGTTATGGTGTTGGCTAGAATAGAGAAAATACATGGGGCTTTATTTAAGACCCTTCGTTCAGAAAAGAGTTAATAAAACTACTAAGGGGCTAATAGAGAGACACATACATTCTCTCTGTGAATATTATGTGGCTGTGATAATCGGCATGAAAAGGTTCTTATAGATATGAAGTATTAGAAACATAGGTCGGAGATGGCTGTGAGAAAGTAAAATAGGAGCTGCATTATATGAAGATATAAGGTTGGGTATATGACTGTGAAGGGCAGCATATAAGCTGGGGTATATATATAGGTGGACAAGGAAGCAGATCATGGGATGTGAGGGGGCAAGATATAGGAGCTGTGAAAAATCAGCGTTAATTAAATTAAAAATGTTCATGGAATATGAACGTTGGTTCGTGGTCAAAGATGAGATAACGGAAATATAAATTGTGGATGGCAATATAAATGTTGAATATATAAATGTTGAGAAAACTTATATCAACTTGATTTATAGGGAACAAAGATGTATTTCATAAGATGTATTTTTAAAAAAAATTGTTTACAAAATTTTTTTTGTTGGCAAGAGAGGTAAATGTGATTGTGTTGACTATCCATTCCTTTATGTAAATGTGATTGTGTTGACTATTCGTTCTTTATACTTTTCACTGGGTGCGCACCCCTTCTTTACTTTTTCTAACTACATTGTTTTCTGTGTTGTGAAAGAGTGAGGAATTTCATAATGTCAAGTGTATGATAACGATTATACGAGCTGTTCTTATGATATATATTTTGTACAGGAACTGTGAAGAGCCAAAAACGAACAAGAAATGTATAGTGGTTTACTATATGGCAGGGGAAAGAGTTACGAATAGATTGTTTTACTTAAAATGAAGTTGGTTTGGGGAAGGTTAGAGGAGTTGTGGGAGGTAAGGGAAGAGGGGGAATAGAGTAAGGGGATTGGGAGTAAAGACTTTTTAAGAGAAAAAGTCTTTCGAAAACATAGGAAGGTGTAGCAGTATGTGTATATTGGGTGGGCAAAACTACAGCACGCTTGAGCATCAGGATGGAATGGGAAGAAGGATGCTCAAGTCGTGACGTAGTTTGTTGTTAGGAACCAGTCAACATCTGGGCCTGGAAGAGAGAAGACGCCATGTTGTATGAAGGTTGTAGAAGTTGTCATCAAGATGAAATAAATCTCTATTTATACTCAAACACAGAACTCGTTAGTCCTATTTATCTGTGCGCTGTTACAAAGGGTACACAGCCTGTAGTGCTATTGACAGATGCAAAATCAACACTTGAGGTGCTCCTGTCTGGGAAACTGCCAGTACTATGGACATTACTTTCTGAACCTGGCATCCAGCGTAAGGTCACCATACAGTGGATACCATCTCACTGTGGAGTACCAAGAAGCAAGAGAGCTGATCAATTGGCTAAGGAAGGAGCAATAGAAGAACATCCTGATGTACCCATTACATACCACCAAAAGAAAAGAATGATCAAATCAGTCAGAAAGCCACCAAAACCTGCTCAAGATGACTACTATGTTATGGACAGACCAGAACAAGTCATTATTCTGCACCTCAGAACAGGACACTAGATAGGACAATAGATTACACAACCACATGTATACAAAATTCAAGATTGGTGAATCAGCCATGTGCACATGTGGATGGCATCGCAGACAGCAGAGCACATACTTCAAGACTGCCCAAAATGCAACATATCTAGGCAAACCCTCTGGCATAGAGAGATGACAGTGGAAGATAAACTCTATGGACTGCTGAGTGAACTAAATAAGACAGTTAAATTTTAAACAAGAGACAACATTGCAGTTACAGACATATTTCAAAGTGAACAAAAGAAGAAGAACTTGATGATGGTAATGGGCACCTCTAATGAAGATTCAGCTGCCATTCAGAATATACTTGGAACAAATACTGTTGTGTTGAAAATGGTTTGAACAAAAATGTAATTGAAATGGGTGAAAAAATAATATTGATTTTAGTGATTACTTTGTTATGGGTTCAAATTCACATTGAGACATATTTTACTTATCTATAACGAAAACTGTGTTACAAACTGATTTAGTTTTACAAGATTGTTTTACTAAAAAATGTTTATAGATTTAAGCAATAAGAATATTTATGTGTGCACTTTTAGGATGCCAGTTAGAACTGATTGATAATCTCATATGCTGGAAAAAATGCAACAATAATTAATGAACACTGATAGAAATAATATAATTAATGAACAACAACAGAGAATAATATTTATTAAAACAATATGACAACTAATATCAGTCACCTCTGCAGACATAAATATTTCTACATTAGTATGAATGCATGCACTCAAACACTCACACAAGCATGCATTCGCTAACACATGGACACAAACATAGACAGACAAGCACTCACATATATGGAAGAATTGGATAGACAGAGACAAACTGACAGACATGTATCAATAAAAACACATATAAATATATTTTTCATGTGTGCTTCTATTTAAATTCATTACCTCATTATCTTCCTTGATCAGAGATGACTGAAGGCTTTTGACAGCCTTCTTAGAGCCTTCAATAATTATTTCATAATCAGAAGACATGGTCACAGAAATTCCAAGCTTTTGGGCAGCTTCCTTCAACTGTAAGGTTTGGAGAATCCTGATCAGTACAGGATGCTTTAAATACAGTGTTGATTTCCTCATTGAACTTTTGTCACTTGCAGATATCTTACCACTGTCAGATTTGATTTCTTCACATTTCTGATCACCGATTTCTTCAGCCAAAGGCAAATGCTTTTCTGGTAAACTAGGTGAGATTAATGCTGTAATAACTGTATTCATTTTTTTCAATATTGAGTCTGCATCAGTGTTGTTTTCATCTGGGGCAATGGACATCAGATACACCTTGTCTTCAGCAGTGAGGATATGATGATGAGGATAATTATTCTTGCAATGCTCAGTCAGTGAGATCCATTCTTTGGTTTGCTGGTATTTTTCTGGAAGATGTGAGATTGTCTTGAACTGAATGAAGCTTGTCAAGAAATTTCTAAACTGTGCCTGAGAAAAGTGAAAAGTAAATGTAAACTTTATCTGGTCACTCCTTTTGTAGTAATATCATTATTAATGCATGTTTACATAAAGCTGTAGATAATGTTAGTTACTTTTCAAAACTGTCTTTAGCTAGAAACAATGTTTTATTTGCTAAAATTAATTATTCAACCATATTTCAATCCCTTTCAATGTAATATGAACGACTGTAACAATTAATGCAGATGGTAAAATTTGGCAGAATGTGAAAATAAAACTACCAAACACAAAACTAAGTAAAACCAGTACAAAAGCAAAATCCTTGGATATTTGAGTAATTAACACATATTCTTTATCATGCCAAAGAGAATATCTTGCAAGTATTATCTATAGATGATGAAAAATGGGCAGAGAAATAAAAACAAGGGTTCAATAATGAATGTCAAAACAATGTTTTCCCGTAGTGAATTTGAATAACGAAGACACAAACCATAGATTGTAAGATATATTGCCTGGCACTTCTGCAGTAGGTACCTGACGAGATGCAGCGAAATATGCCAGGCAATAAATATTGTACAATCTATGGTTTGTGTCTTTGTTATTCAAACAACGAATGTATGAGCAGTCACCACTGCTATAGCATTAAAACATCACACTGAAGATAAAATTGCAAATGATAATAGTTTTTCCATGATGACGGTGTAAAAAAAATAAAAATCTATGTTAAAAATGTGAACAAGAGTGAAAGGTCACAAAGTGTTCCATACTGGCTGTTTCTTTTGTCTATGTTAAAAATGGACTCTAATGATAGAACAAAGGTGAAAGGTCAAACATGTAAAATAAAGCTCTTAAGAAATGTGACTGCTATCACAGAAGTGAGAGAGTGAAAACATTTCGACATAAGACAGATAGTATGAGCAATACATGTGTTAAGTTAGTTGCAAGTTCTTTACAAGATGTTGCAATCAACCCCAGAACTTTTGGCTGTTTGTGAATTTCTAGTAGTTTGCTATTGCTTTCTCATACTGACACTCATACCAGTGTTAAAAATCAATGCAGGAAGGTCTGCTTCCAAATCGCCTGCAGTATATTTTAAATCCGGTATGCAGGATTGTGAAACACATTCTCTACCCCCCACAGATAAATGTGTAGAATACCCAAAAAGTGAAGGCTCCTGTTGCATGCCTTGATGTGCACTGAGTATATGGTAACGATAAACTATGCCTTTAGGCACACTGAGTGTATGGTCCTAGTTCCATATTGTTACACCAATCAGCATTCAGTGGATTGTGTGGTAAATATTAGGTCTGCCCCCTTTACTCCCCAGGGTGTTCCCTCATGCCCACTTCAGGCTGGGCTGACCCTGGACATGTTTTTGGAAGTAAAGACGGCCAGCTGCCAGATGGTTAGTAACAATATAATGATCAACTTCAGTAAAATGGCTCATCGTCCAAAATAAATAAACCATTCCAACAGAAATCCAGAAGCCTGTGCCAACATTGATGAATAAGTCGAAGCCGTTAGACAATGACAGTTATGGCGATATTTATTGCCTGTGTTCAAGCTTGTGCTCACAATTCAATGGTAGTAATCAGAATTCTTTAATAATGCTCAAAATACTGTGCCTGTTCAGCCAGGCGGGACAGTATTGAAATCAGGTACATAATGTTAGCACAATGAACTTACTATACGATGTAATTGTCTTGGCGCTTATAGTCAGCTATTGCTCCTTGCCAAGTGGCCTCTATGTCACCTTGCTATAATTTCCAAGTCCCACTTGATGTATTTGCATCCATCGGTCATTTTCTAGCAAATATGAATCATGCCTTAACAATCTAGCTCTTCCATCCCATATCATTAGTCATCAATGCGATGTCTTGCCAGTTCGTAACACAATCTTGTTTCCATGAAAAGAATCGTGCTGCCTTCTTCACTATCAGCCCAAGGTCTCTCTGTTGTTGTTGTTGACTACTCCTGTGACGTTTTCTGCCTTCTCACGTCACTTCTCTCTTTTCTCTTGTCTGTTGGTTCGAGATTCACTCACAAATTCTATTTGACGTCATTTCGTCTGACCTGCTACTTGGCACCAGCATGATATTGATATCACAGATCAGGGTCAATAAAAATATGGAACTAGCACCATATACCCAATATGTGCTGCAAGGCATGTGAAAGGGTCCCATACTCTTACATGGCTTGTTTCTGATTATATTTATCCCATCTCAAATAATATATGTTCAATTTACAAACTGTTTATCACAAATTGAAGATCCACTCCATAACCAATTACACACACACATGCAAGATGTGTCACAGGCAGAAATTCTAATACATGTACTAATTTCTGAGTGTGTGTGTGTGTGTGTGCGTGTGTGTGTGCACGCATGCACACACACACACACATACACAGAATGGAATTACTTGGAATATAACAATGTATAAAAATAAATATTTAAGACATGAAATTAACAATAAAGGAACTATGAGTTGAGTTGAGTTGAGCTAAGAACTGACATCACTGCACTTAGGACAATTCCCATATGTGCTCTGTCCCCTCATTCAACAGCCAGCAAAGAGTCACACTACTAATTGTTCCCACTGCTATCTGATTGAAAGTTCTCCAGGTCTTCCCTCTAAGTTTTGAGATTCTACCAGAACCCCTGCCAATCCTCAGCAATCTCATTCTTCCACATAAGGGTTCTCAATCTGTTCCTCCACCTTCTCCCCTGGTCCCACAGATGTACGACAACCTCTCCCTTGTCCATAGGTAATCTACCACCAAGAGGTACTATGAAATAAATATAAGTTTACACAAGCTCCTACAGTCAAACATATATTACCTTATGTCCATCCTTCCTTGCCACGAACATCTCTAAATCATCACTGAAAACTATGCAACATCCATGGGTGATCAACCAAGATTTCAAACTTTTCTGGACCACTGGATCACACAGAAATGCTTTTTCATTTTCTGTGAACTGAAACTGAAAGTTTAATAAAGAAATCATAATACAAAACATTAGACTTCTGTAGCATATATATTAATATAAATAAAGTTATTGAAGTGTGGGGTTAACATCCCCACCTTTGTAAAAACTATTTTGTTACGAAAAAGATACATAAGCCTCGAATTCGGACTGACTTATTTGGACAAAGACCTCAGAACGTTAAAGGACTCTTGAGATTTGGAACATGGAATGTACGGACACTATATCGAGCTGGAGCGGCTGAAGAACTAACCTGGGAGCTGGTCGAATATCAAATGGATATAACAGCAATTCAAGAAATAAGGTGGCCAGGAGAGGGTACTTTAGAGCAAAATGGAATGATTGTAATATATGGAGGAAACACCCAAAATAAACATGAATTAGGAATAGGTTTTGTCATCAAAAAAGAGTTATAGGGGATCGTTCAAAACTTTAAAGCTGTTAATGACAGAATTAGTAAATTACGAATAAAAGGTAAATGGAAAAATATAATGATGATTAATGTACATGCACCTACTGAAGAGAAAGAAGATGACGTTAAAGAAGACTTTTATAATGATTTGGAAGATGTCATAGAAGAAACCCCCAAACAGAACATCCTGATTGTGCTGGGAGACTTCAATGCAAAAATAGGTAGAGAGCAAACTCATAAAAAAGTGGCCGGTATGAAAAGCCTACATACAACTTCAAATGATAATGGATGGAGAGTCATCAACCTGGCAGAAGCCAAAGGACTGCAGATTAGCAGTACCAGACTACAAAGAAAGGATATACACAAACAAACTTGGAAATCATGTGACAGTTTAATTAACAACAGAAATGCATCAAACATACAACAAGTTAGAAATTATAGAAGAGCTGAGTGCCACAGCGACCACTTCCTCGTTGGAGCAAAATCTAAAATAAAACTTAAGACAGCTTTCTATACTAAATTACAAAGATTTACACCCAACATATAACAGAGAAAAAATACAAGAAATTACAGACAAAGAGAAATTTACAGATGAAATAAAATGTAAACTTGAAACTCTGCAAAACCCTTTGGAGGAAAGCGTTGACCAAACTTGGTTGAACATCAAGAATACAATTCAATCTACTGCAGAAGAATGTCTCGGTGTGTTAACCATGCATAGAAAGAACAGATGGTTCAATCAAAAATGTGAAGAAGCAATCATTAGGAAAAAGAATGCCAGACATTTATGGTTAACCCCTTTACCGTGGAAAAATTTTTTTTTTTTTGCAAACTGTGTATTTTTTTTCTTTCATAATTTGATATGTTATGTTGTCCTGGCAAAATAAAATGTTTTTTTAAGTGAAAATGAGTTGTCTTTTAGAAATTGTGAGGAAAATAAGAAATGTTCTGTACTAAATGGTACTGTTCAATAACGAACTAAACTGATACGTATATTAGATGTCAATTGTTTTTAGTAATTATACTTGGTGTGGTAAACACCAAAAAATGGAGCTGCACATAGTGCTGTGTCACACTCCGGACAGTAGTATCGTGTCTCTTTACGAAATTTTCTCCCATCGGGACCGGGTCTGTTGCAACACACTTTACATCTTTTTTTGTTCTTTCGTACCTTTTTTTTCTTGTTTACTGTCCACTTTCACTTTTGGCATCACGTGATGACCTACTTTTATCTTCCGCTGTTGAACTGGCTGTTGGATTAGCCGCCCTATGCATTTCCTATGCTATTTTTGTACTAACACGAGTTTACTCGGTGTCGCGAGATTGCCATGAGTTAAACAGATAAATATTCCCGACGTTTGCTTGGCGTGTATTTTCAGCACCATTATTTTACTAACTGGAAAAACACCGCGGATGTCAAAATCTCAGGACAATATTTGTAGCTGCACGTGTACATCTATAACGGATTTGGAACGGTCGGTGTTGATGGTGACAGGTCCTGGCATCGCCTTGATTAGTTTGTCTACATTTGAATGTAAATGGAAGCAGTGGGGTCAGCCCATCTACACATTTGGTGTTGAGTGAGAAGGAAAGGGGTACACCGGGG